>JAJONR010001015.1:0-123823 GCA_029582245.1 Solanum etuberosum | reverse complement strand
TGGGTGAATTGTAGTAAGATGAATATTATGGAATTGTTCTTGTAGTAGTTTAATTACTTGAATCATGTTATTATCCATGCCTAATGTAGTAATTCTAGGTGTGTTGATTGAATGTGATCTATGGTCCTTGAAGGGCAATTATGAGAATTATGTATGATCTTGATGTTTATGTACATGCTTTATGAAAACCTTGAGAATGAAATTGCCATGGTTATGATAATGATGATGTGTTGATTGAAAGACTATTCTCAATTATACACTTACGAATGATGATTTCATGTTGTGAAGGTTTCCTCAATGTATAATGTACCATGAATTGGTAGGCTTAGGGCATCCTCTTCATGTGTAATTTAAAGTGATCTTGATTGATGTACCTTGAATTGGTAGGCTTAGGGCATCCTCTTCTTGTCTAACTAAAGGTATCTTGACGTAATGAACCTTGAATCGGTAGGGTAATGGCATCCCTTTCATAAATGATTAATGAAGTATTCTAGGCTTTGTCTTGAATCGGTAGACCAATGGTATCCCTTTCATGATGAGTCTATAAACTACTACAATGATGAACCTTGAATCGGTAGAACAAATGGTAGCCCTTTCATGAGGATTCAATGAGCTATCCTAATAATGTACCTTGAATCGATAGGCTAATGGTAGCCTTTCATGTGTGTAATAATGTACCTGGGGTCGGTAGGCCAATGGCATCTCTCTCATGTGTAATAATGTTATAAGAGAACAAACTACTCTATGGAAATTTAATGCTTAGCACTGAGTGGATATCGTAAGGTGGAAGCTCTCCTCATGTTAGGTCGGGTTTCTAGTAAAACCTTCCTTATCCCATAACCATGTGCCCACATAGGTTATTAGCTAGTGGATCCACCTAAGCTAAATTACCGGTTCTACCTTAGGCAAGTAGACCAACTCTTTTTGGTGTGGGACATGACACCGGATTCCATGATTTTCTCACATGGTCTATGTCGGTTAGGGCTTATTCCCATCATGTGAGTTATGTGCTATGGTTACTCAAGAGGTTCTATGAAGTGTGGGTGGTAGTATGCGATGTCATTCATGCATTGCACGAGTAGGCTTTGAGAGTGGCTATGGTGTGTTTCTCAAATTTCATAATGTCTAATGAAATGAATGTGCTTATAATGATGCTAATGAGAATGTTGACTTAAAGGCTAAATGTAATGATGAATGGTTAACTTGTATTGTTGCTATGACTTGTTTTCCTTGACTTGACTTATTAAATGAGAATGTTCCTTATCTATGAGTATTAACTAAAGATGAGAATGAAGAATGGTAAGTATGTTATGGTGGCCTCAAGGTGGTACTTAGTATGTGTGGTATTATGGGATGCCATTCATACATTGCATAAGTATAACTTAGGGTTACCTAAGAGATGGTTCTATTATGTTATAATGATTTACATGTCGATCATGCTTGTGACTTATGCTTTCATACTAAAGTTCATGATGTTTCTGAAACTTGGAATATAGCATGGCTTTAAACTAAAATGTCCTTCTTTGTATATTTTAAAGGATTTTTATGCATGTCTATCATACTTAGTGCATTTTTGTACTAACCCATATTTTCTACATTTTTCATAAAGTGTAGGTTCCGGTTCTTAAGGTGATTCTCTATTGGTTCAAGCTTGGATTGACTATTCTCCGAGTTGTGGTGAGTCCTCAAGATTCGAGGACGTATGAGTCATTAGTAGTTCCTTTTCTAGTCATTTTATGTTTCGAATTTTGTTGAAGGGCTGTGACCCTATTGTTAATTCAAGGATTGTATTAGATGGCTAATTGAGACAAGTTAGACTTCCGCTTGCTTTTATAAATTACTTCCATTGTATGGATAAAGTTTTTAAATTTGACATCATTTGTTATGTCTTATGTTATGATATGCTAAGTGGCTTACATGGAACCTTTCGGGGTTCTATATGCCTTGTCACATCTAGGGGGTACTCCTGGGTCGTGACAAACTTGGTAATCAGAGCACAAGGTTTAGAATGATTCTAGGATGATGTCTCATAAGCCACGTCTAGTAGAGTCTTGTTCATTGTGTGAAGCGCGCCACATTTATGAATGGGAGGCTATAAGATGATAAGAAGCTACACTTCTTTCATTTTTCTTAAGTCGTGCCATAGAGTTTAACTCTATAAAGTCTCTCTCCTAATCCATCTTTTGTGTCATCAGGATATGAATACACGAAGGGCTAACACAAGGAGAATGGAGGGTAACAATGTCAATGAAGAAGCTCCTCATTTAAACCAAGCTAATCAAGCTCCGATTAATCCTCCGGCTATGACGGATGTGGAAATTAGGTCGGCTTTTCTAACATTGGCTCAAGCTATGATGGCCCAAGTCAATAGAGATGTTGGGACCCATGTGTGTTGCATTGAGTGTGTTGAGAGGGAGTTGATGTTTCCTTCTTCGAAATGTGCATTATTTGATTTTCATGCATGATAGGCTGCTAGTCTTGAGTCTTTAATTCTGAGAGGTGTTTAGAAATGTCATTCGAGGACAAATGTTCCCAAGGGGGAGATAATGTAACACCCGGGAAAAAATAGTAGGTGAAACTAGATCCTTACAAGAGAGTTTTTGAGTTTGATGTGGGGTTTAGAAGTGTAAAAGGGTTTCCCGAACTTAGGATGAGGGGTTTAGGGTGTTAAATGTCAAGGTACGACCCCCTAAGTACTAACCAAGGGTCCTTGAGGAGGACCCTAAAGCCTAACCCCCAAGACTCCCCAAATCTGCCAAGGCTGCCAAAAAAGCCACCTACGGATGACCCCTACGACTAGTAGGTGGACCCACGCCCCGTAGGTGGGTGTCGTGGGTCAAGCCCTCAAAGTTGAGCTGCAGGTCATGACCTATGGACCTGCAGGACGGCCAGTAGGCCAACCTACGGACCATAGGTCCCAGGCGTAGGTCATGCCTGCAGAATCTGCCAAGTCGAGGCCAAGGGAGGGGCATTTTAGGTAATTCCTTTTGAGGTTAATATGGAGTGATGTCGTTTTATATTGTTTATTTAGACCTATATAAGGGTTTTTAAGCTATTAATTAACCCTTACACTTCATAAATTTCAACTACCCAAATCATAACTAACTTTACCCACAAAGTCTTCTCCCAAAAACTCCATAGAAGAAGAAGAAGAAGATCAAGTTAGGGCTTGAAGGAGGGGGATTTCTCACACGAATTTGGTTGGATTTATTCACCTAAGGTATGGTAGTCTTGATTCAGGGAAAGCTTTCTTCCATGGAGTCCTCAAACTTTCTATTTCAAAGAAGGAAATTCTCCAAAACATAGGATTTTCACTCCAAGTCATGGATTCTTCCTAAAAACGTTTTTAATGATTTAATTATCATATATTATGAATGAATTGTTGTTTTACGGTGTTTTTATGATAAAATCTCCCATGAATCCATGAATTCCCCATAACCCTAGTTTATGACTTTGTGATGTGGGTGAATTGTAGTAAGATGAATATTATGGAATTGTTCTTGTAGTAGTTTAATTACTTGATTCATGTTATTATCCATGCCTAATGTAGTAATTCTAGGTGTGTTGATTGAATGTGATCTATGGTCCTTGAAGAGAAATTATGAGAATTATGTATGATCTTGATGTCTATGTACATGCTTTATGAATACCTTGAGAATGAAATTGCTATGATTATAATAATGATGATGTGTTGATTGAAAGACTATTCTCAATTATACACTAACGAATAATGATGACATGTTGTAAAGGGTGTTCTCAATGTATAATGTACCATCATTTGGTAGGCTTAGGGAATCCTCTTCATGTGTAATTTAAAGTGATCTTGATTGATGTACCTTGAATTGGTAGGCTTAGGGCATCCTCTTCTTGTGTAACTAAAGGTATCTTGACTTAATGAACCTTTAATCCATAGGCCAATGACATCCCTTTCATAAATGATTAATGAAGTATTCTAGGCTTTGTCTTGAATCGGTAGACCAATGGTATCCCTTTCATGATGAGTCTATGAACTACTACAATGATGAACCTTGAATCAGTAGACCAAATGGTAGCCCTTTCATGAGGATTCAATGAGCTATCCTAATAATGTACCTTGAATCGGTAGGCTAATGGAACCCTTCCATGTGTGTAACAATGTACCTTGGGGCTGTAGGCCAATGGCATCCCTCTCATTCGTAATAATGTTAAAAGAGAATGAACTACTCTATGGGAATTTAATGCCTATCACCGAGTGGATATCGTAAGGTGGAAGCTCTCCCCATGTTAGGCCGGGTTTCTAGTAACACCTTCCTTATCCCATAACTATGTGCCTACATAGGTTATTAGCTAGTGGATCCACCTAAGCTAAATTACCGGTTCTACCTTAGGCAAGTAGACCAACTCTTTTGTGTGTGGGACATGAAACCGGATTCCATGATTTGCTCACATGGTCTATGTCGGTTAGGGCTTATTCCCATCATGTGAGTTATGTGCTATGGTTACTCAAGAGTTTCTATGAAGTGTGGGTGGTAGTATGGGATGACATTCATGCATTGCACGAGTAGGCTTTGAGAGTGGCTATGGTGTGTTTCTCAAATGTCATAATGTCTAATGAAATGAATGTGCTTATAATGATGCTAATGAGAATGTGACTTAAAGGCTAAATGTAATGATGAATGCTTAACTTTTATTCTTGCTATGATTGTTTTCCTTCTATGAGTATTAACTAAAGATGAGAATGAAGAATAGTAAGTATGTTATGGTGGCCTCAAGGTGGTACTTAGTATGTGTGATATTATGGGATGCCATTCATACATTGCACAACTATAACTTAGGGTTACCTAAGAGATGGTTCTATTATGTTATAATGATTTACATGTTAATCATGCTTGTGACTTATGCTTTCATACTAAAGTTCATGATGTTTCTCAAACTTGGCATGTATCATGGCTTTCAACTAAAATGTCCTTCTTAGCATATTTTAAAGGATTTTTATGCATGGCTATCATACTTAATGCAGTTTTTTACTAACCCATATTTTCTACATTTTTCATAAAGTGTAGGTTCCGGTTCTTAAGGTGATTCTCTATTGGTTCAAGCTTGGATTGACTATTCTCTGAGTTGTGGTTAGTCCTCAAGATTCGAGGACGTATGAGTCATTAGTAGTTCCTTTTCTAGTCATTTTATGTTTTGGATTTTGTTGAAGGGCTGTGACCCTATTGTTTATTCAACGATTGTATTAGATGGCTAATTGAGACAAGTTAGACTTCCACTTGCTTTTATAAAAGACTTCGATTGTATGGATAAAGTTTTAAAATTCCGCATCATTTCGTATGTCTTATGTTATGATATGCTAAGTAGCTTACATGGAGCCTTTCAGGGTTCTATGTCCCTTGTCACATCTAGGGGGTACTCCTGGGTCGTGACACCCTAGTTATGGATTTAGTTGTTCATGCTTGATTTATCACAATTCATAATAGATTTGATCATATAAATCATGAACTTACAAGTAGAATAATTGAAATCTAGAATCTTGAATGGAAGAACAAACGCAGATCTCATAAACCAAACTTTAAGAATTAAATGTTGAACGTGTCTGCAAAATAATACTCAAAGCCATAAACAAATTTTCACAAAAGGTCTAACAACCCAAAAACAAAAATTAAAACAAATATTTATAGAAAAATCCTAAACCAAGTAGGAAAAGGAAGCTTGAGGAAAGTCGGTTCTAGCAGTGTCGTTCATGAGTGGTCACCTATGGCATGTCACACAAACGACGGCTCGTAGGTGCCATCGTCACTCGGCACTTGGTCAAATTTCCAATGGATGCAACCGATGGTCATCACCTATGGCCCGTAGGTCTAAGCCTGGTCCGTCCTGTACAATCGTTGTTCATGGATTGGAACAAATTTTCTTAGAAGTCATCGACGAACCATCATTAACGGTCCGTCATCTGACTCATGACTCGTCAGTAGCCTCTGTGGTTCCACACTTAGTAAATTTTCCGAGAACATCCATCCACACCTTCCACCTACGGCTCGTCTACGAAACGACGGCTCGTAGGTTTGCACGTCTTTTGCCAACTTACAATTGTTTCAAGCACATTCAACACCACTGCTCCAAAACCTTTTTCCTGCAAAATTAGATCAAAACACCATCACATCTAATAACAAAATGCCTAAGACTTATGCAAAACTCCAAGTTTAATGCATCAAAAATACTGTAAACTCACAGTACATCAATACATGTTAGATCCATTAAATATAACATTCTTTTTTCCTTTGTTGGATTTTGAATTCAAAATTTCATGAGTCTCAATTCACCTCAGTGATCACTAGGCCACACTCTTAAATACAACATAGATTATAGTTGTCACGCCCTGAGGCTACCCCCTTGACGTAACACAGGACCTAGGATCACGAGTGACCCCAAGCTAACCTTGTGTCTGGCATATCATAAGCATACTGAAAGATAACTAAATAAAAAGAACTATACGAAGCTAAAATAGTGGATATTTGAAATTGGGGAATACCCAACTAATCTAAATAATCGAAACATACTACGAGTTTAACAATAACTGAAAGATAAACTCAACAATCCAAGTTGATTCTACTACTATGTCTGAAAAGCCTCTAACTTAGTCGAGTTGTTGGGACATGCCCCCCAACTAACTCTAACAAAAACTAAAAACTGAATATAAACACTAAATGAAAAGCATGTCTATTATCCTCGAAATATGAGGACTCACCACTGAAGCTACTGAATGCGGACTGAGAATCGATCTAAGCGTGATCTGGATGCTGAGTTCCCTAACCTACATGAAAGGATGTAGCGCAGAGTATGCGTCAGTACTTGGAATATACTGAACATGCAGAATATAGATACTAAGCTGAACAAATATATATAAGCTAAACAAAGCATAACTGAGCAATGACATAAACTGAGAAGGAATGTAAATACTGAAACATAACTGAAAAGCTAAACTGAATGCAATGACCAAGTGCTAATCATGAACATGACATTCTAAACTAAATACTAAAGTATATACTGAAAATCTGGTCAAATTCACTAGGAGTCTGACTGTGGGAGCTACTATTAACCGACATAAAACCACGTGAGCTAAATGTGGAGTCTGATGTATACGCCCCATCGAGAGGACCCAATATACCTTGCCAGGGGTATTAAGGCATGACTGGCGTGATCGCTAAATCTGATGCCCAACAGAGAGGACTTATACTCCTACGGGGCACGTAGTTCTGGGACCATGAGGGTACACTAAACCCTAGTCCAACTCGGTCCTAAGTCTACTCCCAACTGAATATGTATATAACACAAATATAACTGAAATGCGGAATAGCTCAAAATACTGATATGCAATCTGAGAATGCAACATTTATATACTAATAATGTAACATTTGAAATCTGGAGCATAATTATCTGTTTAACTGACCTAGCAAGTGTAATTCATGAACTAGAGAATCTACACAACTACGGTTCTGAGTTTCATACAAGGAACTAAACAAGCTTACCAAGAAACATGCTATTTCAATTTAGGATACTACAATACCTAAATCACAATAAATATCCAAGATTTTAGAAACCCTAGGTCTAAACAAGATATGGAGAATCAAAGAATTGACTGATTTCTAGGAACCTAGTGGATGAAAGGAACCCACTAGTGAAATCCCACATACCTGGTGACGAAATCTACGGAGAAATCCTTTGATTTCGGGGCTAAAACTGAAGAAAACTTGCTGCGTGTTCTTGAGGAAACTAGCACCTCTTTCTTCTCTTTTCGTTCTAAGTTTTGGTGATTTTTTTGGAATAAAGGTTTTTATAGGTTATGACTTAATCAGGAGGCCTAAACTGAGAAAAACGACGTAGTTTAGGTGTAAAATGACATAGTTTAAATGCCCAATGTATAGAAGAAAAGACAAAAATGACCCTGACTTTGAAACTGACGAGACCACCGACGGCCCCTGCTGACAGATCGTGGACTGACCGACGGTCCGTCCTGGAAAGGCGTCATTTGGAGTCTGAGGCTGGGTGTAGAGAGTCACGATCCACGGACCTGGACCACTGACTATGGGCCCACCTATGCTACGTAGATCCGGCCGTGGGTCTTGTTTTTTCTAGGAATTCGAGGTGGCCAAGCCACGGATCCTACCAACGGTCCGTGGTCCAAACCACGGGCCATGGTTTGGCCTCCGTCGGTGGCACCTACAAACTCAGAAAATCTTCTAGTGGCTCTCTTTCGAATACGGGGTGTTACATTATCTCCCCCTTGGGAACATTCGTCCTCAGATGAAGTCTAAACAGGCTGAGTATGGAGGGAAGGAGCTGCAATCCCTACTACTAAGTACTAGAAACTTATATCTAACTGAACTGAGTTCTAAGAACATGTAAATATGCTGAAATGGAAGAACAACTAAAGGAACAAGATACTGGGACTGAATTTACGCAAGAGTAACTAAAAGACTGGAGAGGAACTACTACCTCAAGCTAAAACGGAATCAGAAGGAAATAGGTGAGGATACTTGGCCTTCATGCCTACTTCTGCTTCCTAAGTAGCTCCCTCTACAGACTAACTCCTCCACAAAACCTTCAGTGAAGCTACTTCTTTATTTCTCAACCTACGAACCGGACAGTCAAGGATCTCAACTGGCACCTCTTCATAAGTGAGACTAACCTTCACAACCACACTCTCTAATGGTACTATTGATGCCGGATCACCAACACATTTCGTCAACAAGGAAATGTGAAAGACTGGATGAACCGCTGCTAGTTCTGCTGGCAACTCTAACTCATATACCACATTACAAACCCTTTATAGGATTGTGTAAGGACCTACATATCTAGGATTGCTCTTCCCTTTCTTTCGAAATATCATCACCTCCTTCATAGGTGATACCTTTAGGAAAACCCAATCATCGATTTCGAACTCTAAGTCCCTTCTCCTCAAATCTGAATAGGACTTCTGACGACTCTGGGGTGTCTTGAATTTATCTCTGATGAGCTGAACTTTTTCCATAGCCTCATGAACATAATCTTTCCCTATCAATGTTGCTTCACCTAATTCAAACCAACCAATCGAGGACATGCATCTACGCCCATATAGTGCCTCATACGGGGACATCTGAATACTGGCTTAGAAGCTATTATTATAGGGTAACTCTATGAGAGGTAGGTGATCATCCCAACTACCCTTGAAATCGATCACACAAGATCTCAACATGTCCTCTAAGGTTTGAATGGTACGCTCTGCCTGACCATCCGTCTATGGATGAAATGTTGTACTGATATTTACCAGGGTACCAAGACCTTTCTGAAACGATTTCCAGAAATGAGAGGTAAACTGAGAACCTCTTTCTGAGATGATAGACAAGGGAACCCCATGATACATGACTATCTCATTGATGTAGAGTTTGGCGTAATCCTCCGCAAAATCTGTAGTCTTGAAAAATAAGAAATGAGCGGACTTAGTAACTCTGTCCACTATCACCCAAATGGAGTTATGTTGTCTGTGAGTACGAGGTAAACCTGTAATGAAGTCCATGTTTATCACTTCCCACTTCCATGTAGGAATGTTAATCTCTTGAGTCATACCTCCTGGTTTCTAATATTCTACCTTAACCTGTTGACAATTAGGACACTTAGCCACAAAGTCTGCTATGTCCCTCTTCATGCCGTTCCACCAAAAGACTTCCCATAGGTCACAGTATATCTTAGTGACACCTGGATGAATAGAATATCTGGAATTATGGGCTTCTATAAGCATCTGCGGCCTCAACTCACCAACATTAGGAACACATAAGAGACCCTGGTAACGAAGCACACCGTCTCCCCCTTGGGAGAAAACCTCAACTTTTGGCTGATGAACTGCACCTTTCAACTGAAGTAATATAGGATCCCTATCCTTTTTTACCTTAACCTATGATACCAATGAAGATTCTAATCCATTCTGAACTATTACCCCACCATCTAATGTGTCCGTAAGGCAAACTCCTAAGCGAGAAAGCCCGTGAACATCTTTGGCTAGCTCTTTCCTTTCTTCCTCAACATGTGCTACAATACCCATGGACAACCTTCTGAGAGCAACAACCACTACATTGGCTTTACCAGGATAGTAAAGCAAATTCATGTCATTGTCATTGAGGAATTCAAGTCATCTCCTCTGATGAAGATTCAACTCTTTCTGGGTGAACACATACTGAAGGCTCTTATGATCTGTCAATACATCAACATAAACACCATACAAGTAGTATCTCCAAATCTTTAGGGAAAATACTATGGCTGCACGCTCGAGGTCATGAGTCGGGTAGTTCTTCTCATGGACCTTAAATTGTCTAGAAGCATAAGCTATGACCTTACCTCGTTGCATCAACACAAAACCTAGGCCGACCCTGGATGCATCAAAATAGATCACAGAGTCGTTTGAACTATTCGCTAGAGTCAAGACCAGAGCTGTAGTAAACTTAGTCTTCAGTTCTGAGAAACTTTTCTCACACTCATCTGACCATTGAAACTTAACCTTTTTTCTGAGTCAAGTTGGTCAATGGGGAAGCTATGAATGAAAATCCTTCAACAAATCTCCTCTATAACCCAGCCAAACCCAAGGAACTCTTGATATCTGTTGGAGAGATGGGTCTGGGCCAGTGTTGTACTACCTCATTTTTTTGAGAATCCACTCGGATCCATTCGTTGGACACAACATGACCAAGCAAAGCTACAGACTGTAACCACAATTCACATTTGCTGAACTTAGCGAATAGTTGGCGATCTTTGAGAGTTTCTAGAATAACTCACAGATGAGTCGCATGCTCTTCCTCACTCCGAGAATAAATGAGGATATCATCAATAAAGACGATAACGAACAAGTCCAAATACTGTTTGAACACCATGTTCATTAAGTCCATTAAAGCTGTAGGGGCATTTGTTATTCCAAAAGACATAACTACAAATTCATAATGACCACAACGAGTCCTGAAAGCTGTCTTTGGAATGTTACTATCTCTGACTCTAAGCTGATGATAGTTGGATCGCAGGTCTATCTTAGAAAATCAACTAGCACCCTGAAGTTGGTCGAACAAGTCATCAATCTTGGGAATGGGATACTTATTCTTGATAGTGACTTCGTTCAATTGTCGATAGTCAATGCACATTCTAAGAGAACCATCTTTTTTTTCCATGAAAAACAATGGAGCACCCCATGGAGAGATACTAGGACTAATGAAGCCCTTATCTATAAGTTCTTTCAACTGTTCTTTCAATTCTTCAAGCTCGGCTGGAGCCATTCTGTAAGGAGGAATCAAAATGGGCCGGGTATCTGGAAGGAGATTGATACACCCAAATTACACTTACCTAAAGAAGTATAAGCGAACTTTGCCAAATAAAGAACAAAACTTGAAGGTTGGGGTCAATCCCATGAGGAATATGGTTTAGACTAAAACTTAACTCACAATTATATCTTTTTAGTCAAACTATTTCCGAGAAAAGTAAACAAAAGGGGGGTTTTTTTTAACTAAAGTAACAGTTTGTTGAATTGAATTAATAAGTAACAAGTAAGCAAGATTCACAATTTGAGATATCAATATAAGATGGAAACTAGGGTATATGTGTTCCCCACAAGCTCTTAACGCAGTAATCCTAATAATAGTAATCATATCCTAGTGTTTGACATGCAAGGCCGATAAGTTATGTATCCCTAAGTGATTGGTAATCTAAGTAGGAACTTCCACTCGTGACTTGGTAAATCTACGAGTATGTGGTTTACTAACCCTTACCTTCACCCCAGAATAGTCATCGTGTCAATTTAGTTGGGTATTCACCCTCACTTCAATTGATTAAAGTCAGACTATTATATAGGAGCAAATCCTTAACCAAATCTCTGTTGTTTAATCTTTTTCTCATTCATTACCCCCTTGGTTAGGCAAGTAGGAATGAGGCGAGTTATAACGTTGCGCACCACTAGAAGGACTTCAAAACAAAAAGATTAACAATACATGCATAAACACTATTCAAGAATTACTTAATTATTATTCATACGTTGTTAATTGCTCATGTTTACCATAACCCTAGTTGTGGATTTAGCTACTCATGCTTGAGAGTTCACAATTCATATTTAGGTTAAAAGAAAATGAACTTACAATTAGAATAGATGAAAACCAAAATCTTTAATTGAAATTCAAAGTGAAATCGCATAAAACCAACTTCCAGAAATTAAATTGCTAAGAATTTGCAAAATAATTCCAAAAGACAAAAACAAAAGTCTCCAATATTGTCTAACCTCTAAAAATGAAAATACAACTAGTATTTATAGAAACTAAATCCAAAACTAGAAGGAAAATTGGGTCAGACGCGGTTTTGACTGACGACCTGACATACGGACCGTAGGTCGACTTACGGTCTGTGGTTCAGGTATTAGAAGTCAAACTTTCTAATCTCACCGACAGCTGTGCTGGACGGGCCGTCACTTGACCTACGGTCCGTCATTGGCTTCCATGGTTCCACACTTGGTCAGACTCCCCTGAACTTCACCTACGCTGCATCACCTACAGGCCATCGTTGGACCTACAGTCCGTCATTGGCTCCATCAGTTGTTGTTGCTTCCATTTCAATCCAATTTTCTGTCAACCGCTTCCGAACCAATGTCCTGCAAAAGATTACGTAAAAACATTATGTCTAATAACAAAATAGCCGAAGACACACACAAACTCTAAGTGAAATGCATCAAAAATACCGTAAACTCACGGTATATCAACACCCTCAACTTAAACTTGATGTTTGTCCTCAAGTGACACACTATATTCTAAACGACACTTATGTAGAAGCAAACATACATACTCAAGCAATCACATGGCTTTCTCAATCAATTCCATCATTGTGTGCAAATTTTTTCATCTGGACTCAACAAGCTAACTCATGTGGATCAAAAAATGACATAGACAGACCAATAGACATCACAACATACAATTTTCAACAATCACAAAGGTACTAACTCTCCAACAATGTAACTAGTGTCCTCACTTCAAAGAGATCCTTTTTCACACCATAAATATGATTTTTAAGTTTAAGGATTCAGTCAACACTCACACTCAGAAGTGAATTCAAATACAGTTAGTGCTCAATACCATAGGCTTGCCCTTATTTTCACTACATAGACTCTCCAAACTAGTCACTAGGATCACTATTGGACTTTTTTTTAGCTTGTAACATAGGCTCGGGGTCAGGTAGGGTACATTTGGGTACTTTTAGTGACTTTTCTGCCCTCCTTGACATTACATTGGCTTTTTACCTCTTTTCTCAACCAATCTGGACATCTTTTTATTTTCTACTCTTTTCCTTGTTTCTCTTTAGCACAGATGTGACTTTGACTTTTTCGCTCTTTTTTCACTTTTTATTTTATTTTCCTTTTACATCTTCTTTCTTTGTTTCTCAGTATCATTATCATTCTTTTTGTTTCTTTTGAATTCAGTCACATCTTTTTTTCTATCCTTTTCCTTCTTCTACACACCACTTTTTTCATTACCCTTTTCTGCCAGTTTCCTTTTTCATAGCAACCCTGAACTTATGCATTTTGCATGAGTTGAGGTGCATAATATCCGAGGTCAGACCAGGGCCAAGATTAAGGTAACTTTTGAATTAGCCACCCTCAACTTAGGCTTTTTACGTAAATTAAGGTGCACATTTCTAAGGAGGGATCAGGGCCAAAACAATCTTTTAGGGAAGGTGAGTTCGGTGTATTGAAAGAAGTGGTATTCGTTAGGCTCAAACATTTGGATCAAAGGGAGCATTTATTTCTTTTGGTTGGATCTTTTTAGGCTTATGTGTACTAATTTGAACAAGGGTGTATGATCATTTCCTAATTTCTAGCCTAGATTATCTTAGAAGGACCAACGGGGAAAGTTCTAGATCGGCACATACTACATGAACCTACAAAATCTACTTACACACACTTGGCATATTGTTTCATTACAGAATTATTGAAGCACCCAGTTCAAGTTTTAGCTTAAGTCATGCTATCATACTGGTTTCTTGTCATGTCACATGAAGTTCAAACACATTCAACTCGTTAAACCTGTAGATGTAGCACATTTCAAAAATTTGGAATGGTATCAATTTTATGCTTTTATGCCATCATGCTTTCATTCTTCGACTTACTTCTACACATACAATCCTACCCATGCCGGTTAAACATAAAACTAAAACAGTCCCTTGGGGAAAAAGAACACAGGAAAGAAAACCCCAAGGGAGGGTTATGAGTTGGGTTACTCAGACTTCACCCTATTACTCACAACCCATTTACCCCACCCGTATGTAAATTGGTCTAATTGACCTCTATGCATAAAAAGAACATAAAATGATGCATACGGTGAAGCAAACCTGTTGTGCATATGCGCCGAAGACCCATCAAGACGTGGGTGGGTCAGGTTTCCCAGAACCCACTGGATCAGCAAGAGGAACGCCATCAGTAGCGCCCTCATCAGTAGTGAGAACACCATCAGTAGTGCTCCTCGAAAAAGAAGGGCCAACATCAACCTCTCGAGCCCGCTGCTGTCGTAACTCCTCATCTATAATCGACTACCACTGGGCTGCCTCAAACTGTTGGCGCTCCCTCTTCCTTGCCCGTTGGACCTCCTCAGTGTCGAAAGTGTGATCGGAAGAGCAGTGGTGCTTTCCAGCCACACGGGAAGGGTCGGGTGGTTGTATGCGTGTCACCAAAAAGTGCAGTAATCACCATATCATCCACCTCATCCACAGGTGCGTTCTCCGGTACAGTCTCAGCAGGGGCTAGAAGGGCATCACCATCAGACCGGAGCCTAGAAAACTCCGTCTGGAAATTGGTCACATCTATGATGGGTGCAAGCCTCTTCAAGACTCTCAACTCAAATGCATCGAAGCGTTTAAGGACCACCTGAATCTTCCCGTCCATCATCCGCTCCATACGAGCCTCGGACTCCTGTACAGATCACTGCATCCAGGGCTTCATGTGCTGCAACAAAGTAGCCATCTGGGTCTCCAACTTCTGGACTCGGTCCAGAGGAACTAAAGTAGACCCTGAAGAATGAGTAGCTCGGGATGAGCTCACAGCCTGACTAGTGGTGGTGGAAGGGGGAGTTCATGAGTCTGAGATTTTGACTCATTTAAGGCTTTGTTTTGATAGTATAAGTGTCTTCAAATGCCTAATTTATGCTCTAAATTGATGTTAAAGTGTTGATTTGCAGCTATGAAGGCTAAGGAGCAAGGCAAGGACATGACCGGACAAAAAGGGACTAAATGCTGAAGGAGTGAAGAAAAAGAAATCCCGATGATCACCAAGACCACTCGGTACACTGCCGACTGGCTCTTTAGCTTGCCCAAAGTTCCAGCATTTCATCCCTGGGGAAGAACCAAGTTGGCGATAGAAATTGGAAATCGACAAATCACCGATCGACTCTGCGATGGCAACTTTGATCACCCAAAGTTACATGACCTGGGATGTTGAGGAAAAATGAAAATGGCGATGGAAGAGAGCAAAAGGTGGATCGCCGAACCACTCGGCGAGGTGCGACTTATTCTACCGAGTGGACTTTCAGGCCAAAATGCAGTCACCTATAAATTGAAATTTAAAAGGAATTTTGAGAAGTTCCCAAAGTTCCCAGATAGTTCTGATCCCCAAGTTTTAGAATTAGAGTTTTCTCTTAGTTTTTCAGTTCTTATTATAGACTTTGATGATTTCTAAGCTTAATTTTGAGGATTTGCAAGTGGGTTTCTGAATTTAACCATTTTGGAACATTGTAAGGGCTTGGAAACTCTTACCCAGCTAATGGCCAATCGAGTTGGTAATTGTTTTTACCTTTTTATGATGTTTAGCTGAAACCCCAATTCTTGAGGTGTGACCATGTGATTATGGGTTGAATTAGCTTATGGGTATTGTTATTTACTGATTTTAATGCTTAATTGAAGTGGGTTTTCGTTAGTTGTGCATCAATATAGTAATTGTAGTTGCAAATGCAATTCTAGTCTACAGTTCTGGGATTGTTTGAGAGAAATGTTTTAGAGCCAAAGCTTTTGATTAATGATTATAATTGTTGGGTTGATATGGGTTTAGCTCGAAAGAATAAATCCTAAATCCAATTCTACCCATCTAGCTCGAGAGAGTGGATGAATTAAGGTGTGGGCTGTTCTTCTTTGCTAAGCTTGTTGATGTTCGAAAGAAATAACTTAAATTGGGGTAGTTGTTCGAGAGAAAACTATCTTACTTATAGTCTAGCCTACCCACTGATATTTAGCTACTTATTAGTAATTTCAATTGCCCATACAGTGAAATTTTCCTACAATCGATCACATCCCAAGAATTCCTCTCTAAATTGTTATTTTCCTCGTGTTTGATTGTGTTGTAGCTGCTAATTGACAATCCAAACCCCCCATCTAACATTCGTTGTCACACCCTTAGAATTATTTACATGTTTACGATAATTGACATTCCTATAACCGAATAGATCACATTTATACTTCATAACTGAACTTAAACACTTACCGCTCCCTGTGGGTTCGACCCCAACTCTTCGTAGGGTTTTATACTGATTAGCGATCATCTACACCTAAAATTGGATGACGTGTATTTGAGACAACTATCAAAATGGCACCGCTGCCGGGGAGTGGTGTTGTTTTGAATTATATTATTAAAGTTTGAATTGTGATGTTTTTGTGTTATAAATGAATCGACTTACTTTGTTTGTGTTTGTGTTGGCTGTGTTGAACAGTAGAAGAAATGATCATAAATGGAAGCAATGGTATCCAAGTTGGCCACCAAGACGATATAGGTAATTTGAATGATGTTAACGACCCTATCCAATTGGGTGGTGTTGGGGCTATACGTCTACCTCCTTCTGAAGGGAACGCTGTTTTTCACATCACTAGCTCAATGTTTCAGCTCCTACAATTGAAAGGATTGTTTGGAGGGCTGGCTCATGAGGATCCCCATGAGCACATTCGGAATTTCATTGAGGTTTGTGGACCATTCTCGTTCAAAAACATTTCTCAAGAATCGGTCTGTCTTCGATTATTTCCATTTTCTTTGATGGGAGAAGCAATAAAGTGGTTGGCTGATCTTCTGAGAAACTCCATTACCACTTGGGATGACTTGACCGCAGCTTTCTATGTGAGGTACTTTCCCCTATCAAGGATGATGACATTATGAGATAGGATTCAAGGGTACAAACGCTTGGAAGGAGAACCAATCCACGAAACGTGGCTGAGGTTTCAAAACCTATTACTTCAGTGCCCAACTCATGGGATGCCCCACGATGTCTTGTTGTAATACTTTTACAGAAGTCTTGACTCGGTGAACAAAGGGGTTGTTGATCAACTTGTTCCCGGTGGTATAATGCAACAACCTTGGGAGGTCGCGTCTCAACTCCTTGATCGCATTAACAAGATCAATAGAGCTTGGTACACTCGTAAGGACCAAGTGTCTCCTGTCACCTTTAGAATGACAAAAGATTAGATCGAGAAGGATCAAGAGAGAGACCAAAACATGGCAAAAATGATGACCCAGATGGACTTATTGTTGTAAAATGTGATGGTTAGTGGGTTGAAGAGTGTAAATGATGTGGGTATTGGTGGATCAAACCCCGAGGAGGCACAATTTGAAGCATTGTACAATGAAGAAGTGAACTTCTTTACAAATCAAGGAGGAGGTTTTCGTCAAAACTATCCAAGGCCGGGTGGAAATCCGAATTGGAACAGAGATGATGGATGGAGAGATCGTGACAGAGAATGGCGTGATCGTAATGCCACTTGGAAGGAAAGAGAGGGTGACAAGGATAGGTACATCCCACCTCATGAGTGTCAGAAGCCCAAGGAACCAAGGGCTGACTTAGAAAATGTCCGCACGGAAGACATGCTCTCACGCATTCTCAATAAGGTAGAAGGGTCCGACAAAGTTTTGAAAGAAATGAAAGAAGTCGTCTCTACACTAAACTAGACGGTCACCTCACATTCAGTGTCAATCAAGCAATTGGATACACAAATGCGTCAAATCTCGACTCATTTAAATCCAAGGCCAAAACGAGGGTTGCCTAGTGACACAATGGCAAATCCCAAAAATGAACTTTGAGTTGGTATCTCTGTCGTGCCACGACGTTAAATAAGATGTTTATTTGGAGCCAACCCAAGTCTTTAATGTTTTAAATTTTGTTTTTGAATAACGGGTGTTGATTTTGTAGGTTGGAAAGTGAAAAGTATTGGAAAATGGGCAATTAGGCGAGCCAAAAGTCTAGTCGGTGACTCCCCGAAGAGGTCGGCGAGCCTGACTTGGACCGCCGTTGGAACCACCCAGCTTGATGGGGAATTCTGTAAAACTTGGCAAGCCAAAAGCACAGTCGGCGACACGCCGAACAGGTCGGCGATCCCGAATTTTCCCATCATTTGAACCCCTTAAGGGCTGGGAGTTCTGTAAAACTCGATGAGCCAAAGCACGACTTGGTGCATCACCGAGTGGTTCAGCGGGCACAACTTACTCGGCAAACTGGCGCGCAAACTGAAAGGTTTTAAAGAGCAAAATGGTTTTAAATTAAAAAACTTCATTTTCTCTCATTTTCAACTCTCGTAGTCTCACCCCAATATTATATTTTTCATATTTTCATATTTTTACTTTCGTTTCATTGGGATCTTTGCTCGGGATGGTTGAATTTATTTGCCGCCTAGCATTTCAAAGTCTATTTTGGCACAAAGGTTGGTTTTCTGAACCGCAAACTCTATATGTGGTTGAACTCATATAAAAATCGGTATTTTGTTGTTGAATATTGTTTGGTAATCATCGTGTGATTGTTCGTTTGCCTAAGTTTGAGTGAAATAGTAATTATTCGTCCCTTTATCATGATTCCCGTGTCTTTGCTTATTGAAATCGAGTCGAAATTGTTGGGTTGCGCTAAATTTGTGTTGGGTCTAGCGGGATGAAGTCTGAGTAACCCCAGATTATGCCAAATGTCGTAGTTTGCCTGATGATAGAGCGGTTGACGTCATTCTTAACGGCAAAAGACATCAAATGGCCAACTTTTGCCAAATCGAGGGAAGTCTAAGTACCCCGAAGGCATGGGTAGTATGGGTCCTTCTTTAATTTCATAATGTAAGTGTTTAATTTTGATTTGGTGGGCTGAGGGTTTGATTTTGAAAAATGGGGTGAGAAACTGGCACGTTGGGTCATTTTGCAAGTTGAGTTGAGCTCGCTGAATTGTTCGGCGGTTCGCCTAAATCCCCTTAGATCACCCTTAATTTCCCTAAATTATTAAGTTTTATTCTGGAACTTTCGGCGATACGCTTGATCTCACCGAGTTCACTCGGTGACTCACCAAAAGTATTTCTTGATCGCACTTCTGTGCCCCTAATTCCTTAAATTACACTGTAACTTTCGGTGAGCTAGTTTTAGTTCGCCGATTGGTGTCAGCGATCCGCTGAAAGGCCCTGGACATCGCCGACCAGCGTTTAGTTTTTAAATTTTTTGTGCTGGAACTTTCGGTGAGGCCGACTTGGCTCACTAAAGTGATTTGGCGACTGGACGACTGGTTCGGCGAGTCTTTCTGCAACTTATTTTTTGCACTTTTTCTGGAAATTTTTCTAACATTTTTCTATGTTGTTTGCAGGAATGGCTAGACAAAAAATTTCTGGTAGAGACATGCCGCCTCGAAAGCGGGCACAAGGAGTCATCTTCAATGAGGAGGCAGCTGCTTCCAAGGCTAAGGCCAAGAAACTACCTCCACAGGGAGGTATGGGCAAGGGCAAAGCGCCCGCGGTTGTGACACCAGAGTAGGCGAGTTCAGATAGTGAGGGGGTCTATAAGACTCACCTCACCATATCAGGAAATGATATGGACTCATATAATTCTCAGGCTTCTATCTCTGAGCATGAGGATGACCAGTTGCATGAGGCCAGGAGAACGGTGCTACGCTCAAAGTCGATGAACGATCCGTCTAGGATCCCAGTGCCTCTGACGCCCTCACCCTCAGCTTCAGCTCCAGTGCCTCCTCTAGCATAACCAGTGGTCCTAGAACCACCAGTACAGGGTCCTCCTCCCCAGTAACTCAACCGACTAAAGGTCGAGGGTTTGAGGACTATTCTTGAGGAGAAGAGATTGTCGACCGACGCTGTGGTAAAATGGTTTCCAAAAGTGTGGAGCACTATCAAGTTCCACAAGTTTGAAATTTTCACCAAACCCCGGGGTCCCTACATTCCAAATTGGATCCGGGAGTTTTATTCGGCCTATGGTGAGCTTTTCCCTAAGGGGAAGAAGAAGGCCAGCATGTTCAGGCCGATTAATTATGTAATAGTGTGAGGTAAGAAGGTGAAGTGTGACAGTTCTGACATAAATGTTGTTCTGGGGTGTACTTATGACTTTGTGCACGATTATATCGATCTAATCAGGAAAAAGACCTTAGAGAACTTAAAGGGTTTGTTGGAACCCCTTATATCTGATGCCACCCCGAGGTGGATAGAGGCAGGTGCGCCCATAGAAAAGAGGGATCTTAATGTGGCAGCTCGGTACTGGTTTGGGTTTATCAGCAGCACTATTATACCGTCCCAGAATGATTCCATCCTCAAACACCCAAAGAAAGCTTGTCTTGGGTCTACCATTAGTCGTCAGGAGATGAATTTATAAATGTTGATTGAGTAGGAGATGGCCATGAGGGCCAAGCAAAGACAGACTTCTCTTCCATTCCAGGTGTTGATCACCGAGTTGTACAGATGGGCCCATGTTCCTAGAGATGAGAAGATAGATGTGGAGGTGACACCTACCTCCTCTTCTGACATCCAGTGTATTGAGGCTGAGTACCAGAGGGATGACGCTGATAGGAGGAGGGAAGCCCCGGTGGACACTTCCCCAGAGGTTGATATTGATATGCTACCTGCAGAGGCAATCATGCCTTCTCAAGCCGGTGGGCCTTCAGGTACTTCTAGCTCAGCTCCTTCTGAGATTTTGAGTACTTCTGCTGCACCCCCTCCCCTAAATCTGCTGCCACTTATGCTTCCAGACTTCCAATCACCCAAGCGATGCTGTTCAAGATGGGGCATTTGACCCAATCCACTGATGTGCGTGCCTTCCGGCTAGAGGCCACTATTTTTGGGATGACCGAGAGAGCCATTGCTGATGCTTTGACACCTCTCAGAGCTTCGATTGATGACCTCACTGTGAGAATAGAGGTGTCTGAGAGAGGACAATGAGCTACTGATGCGGTGACGGCCTTGAAGGTCGATATTACTGGGTTGAGGAGAGATTTGGACCAGTTGAAGTCCACTGATTTTACTTCACTATTTGGGACCGTGGAGATTCCTGACATGCCTAGTGTAGATTTTCCTACTTGTTCTGAGGTCCCTCCGGCCACTACGACTGGAGATGAGACTAGAGCTGATGACGCTGATGCGGATTCTGAGGTTGAGAGGGATGAGGAGCAGCTTGGTGATCGAGAGGAGGTGGTCTATGATGATTTGGTTGACTTGGAGGGAGCCATGTATGAGACTCTGAGACAGGCATCGCTTCAGGATACTACTATGGTGGGTTCAAGTGGAGCCAAGGATGCTGATACACCGGGCACTGATGCCCGGACAGAAGGAGATCAGACTTTACCCCAGGCTTATCCTGGCAGGATGATTCTTTTACCTTCTTCTATGTCACTTTTTAGACTGTTTTGGTTTCTAGTTGCATTTGAGGACAACTACATTTTTGTTGGTGGGGTGAGGTATTTCCCTACCTACTTCTTTCTTTTGTGGGCTGTTTTGTGAATATTGATCTCAATTGTGTTTTTGTGAATATTGAGCTTATTGGGTTATTTATATATCTTGGTTGTGGAATTGTGACCCATTGTTTTGATGGAAAATGGTTTTGACCCAAATTTAAAAATTTTGCCACCACTTTTGTGTGTGATTGTGGTTGTTCTTGTGCAAATTTGAGTGTTGGTTGTGGTCAATACCGATGACGTTAATAGTGCTCTTAATTGAACATAATGAATTTGCGGCTACTATGAGGCAAATAAAGTTACATAGGCAATATGTGAACTTTAAGCATCTTGTTGTGACTAGCCGATTATCGATGAAGTATCTTGTGATGAACATTGCACGCTAGCTAGAAAGTGTGGAGTCTTGTTTGATAATTGTATCAATGCCTTGTGTGGTGAGGTTACCTTGAACATTGTGCTTGATGACACCTTGAATTTACCCCGTTGATCCGGTTGATTGTGTGATGCAAGCAATAGACATGCTCTTAGGCAAAAGAAATTTTGAAGAGTGAGCCTATTTGACAATATACCTCTTTGTGGCCAACTTTGTGAGAAATGTGAACCTTGCTTGGCCCCTTTTGAGCCTAACCTTTTCTTGGAAGAAACTTAAACAATTTTGACCTCTTTTTAACCTTTCACCCATAACTTTCACCAAGAATAATTTGTTTGAATAGCCAACTTAGGCCAAAAGCCAAAGTTGGGGGTGCGGTGAAAAAAAAGGAGAATCAAGAAGTGTGAAATAACCCCCCGAGTTGGATTGTTTGGAAAATAATGGAACCCCTCCATATAAAAAAAAAGAGAAAATTGTAAAGGCTTGGAAACTCTTACCCAGCTGATGGCCAATCGAGATGGTAATTGTTTTTTACCTTTTTATGATGTTTAGCTAAAACCGCAATTCTTGGGGTGTGATCATGTGATTATGGGCAGAAATAGCTTATGGGTATTGTTATTTACTGATTTTAATACTTAATTTAAGTGGGTTTAATTGTTATGTAGTTGCAAATGCAATTCTTGTCTAGAGTTCTGGACTTGCTTGAGAGAGATGTTTTAGAACCAAAGCTTTTGATTAATGATTGTAGTTGTTGGATTGATATGGATTTAGTTCGAAAGAGTAAATTCTAAATCTGATTCTACCCATCAAGCTCGAGAGAGTGGATGAATTAAGGTGTGGATTGTTCTTATTTGCTAAGCTTGTTGATGTTCGAAAGAAATCACTTAAATCGGGGTAGTTGTTCAAGAGAAAACTATCTTACTTATAGTCTAGCCCACCCACTGATATTTAGGTATTTGTTAGTAATTTCAATTACCCATACAGTGAAATTTACCTATAATCGATCACATCCCGAGAATTCCTCTCTATATTGTTATTTTCCTCATGTTTGATTGTGTTGTAGCTGCTAATTGACAATCCAAATCCCCCATCTGAAATTCGTTCTCACACCCTTAGAATTATTTACATGTTTATGATAATTTACATTCCTATAACCGAATAGATCACATTTATACTTCATAACTAAATTTAAACACGTACCGCTCTCTGTGGGTTCGACCCCAACTCTTCGTTGGGTTTTATACTGATTAACGATCGTCTACACCAAGAATTTGATGGGATGTATTTGAGACATCTATCAGGAGCCTATGCATCCGTAGTAGTGGGAGGTATGGCGGTCTCATCAGCCTGAATCTGCTCCACATCATCCGCAAGATCAGCACCCAGGGGAGGTAGGTCGACCTGTGGGTCCCTCCGCGGTGCAGCAAGATTTGCATCATCTCTAATAAGGCCGATGTCCACAGTCTTGGTCGCCTCTGTCATCCAATCGCAATGCCAAATAGGCACCGAAGCCTACCTGCATAGATGAAATATGATACAAAGAACGGGCAAAGTAGTGGTGGTCTTAAAGGCCCTCTCATGAATCTCAACGATCAGAATGCGGGAGAAATCAAGCTCCAGCCCTGCCATAATCGCTGCTAACATCACAACCTGGTCCTAGGTAACAAAGTTGTCCACCTGAGTAGGGGACAACCTAATACGAACCACAGACCAAAAGAACTTTGCGGCGAAGCTCAGGGTTGCCTTTCTGATAAGCAGTGTAATATTTCTCACCCACTCAGTGCCCTCTCCATCCTCTGCTATATGACGGGCCATCCACCTCAGTAATGTCTCTCTCTGCTCGGCATCCCTCTGAAATGCCCCACTCTAAACAATACCCATCATGTAGTCGTACTCTGTTGTATTAATCGGCAGAGTGTGGGTTGGGCCGTAAATAAAATGGCGAATGGGAGCCTCAGAGATGTCAATGGATAAGTTCTTCACTAGTGAGGCCTGAAGTGGAGGCTGGGCCAGTGACTTAGCCCGTTTGGGCATAGAATTGCAGACGGTGGTGGCGTAGAACTCACAATTCATCTCCTCGCTAAAATTACCCGGACTTCGTGCCATCCACTCACATTTATGCCTCTTGAACAGCTCCTCAATAGCGGGAACAGTATGAAGACTCCCTGTCAATACCCGACGCTCCTCACACCTTGCCATCATCATAGATCTGGTACTGTCCATCAACCCAACACCTATTTGGATCTGTGGCACTGAGAACTGGCTCAACTCTTGGGGTTCCTTGGCATCCCGTGTGCTACCGGCATTGGAAGATGAAATGGAATTGCCGCTGGAACGGGAGTCGGAATGCAACTCTCCTGCAGGTGAAGCCCTCTCCTTAGACTGAGGCGGTGACCTCGACCTCATCACTCGATGATAGAACCTACTGGGCTCTGTTCCTAGTAATCCAGGGGGCAATAGGGGAGCCTCTGGTGGTCTCAGGGATGTACTCGACCTCACTGGACTCATTCTGCGGGCGGCGGGATGGTGCGGCGGATTTGGACTTGCCCTTCTTGGCGTACACCGGTGCTTGGTTAGGGGCCATGGTACCTGTGGAAGTTTAGTTAGTAGGTAACAATCACAAAGAGATCCAAGAAACAATTTTAGAACACCTTTCAGACTTAAACAAAAGTTAGAAAAAATCTGGACAGTAGTTGTTTCTGATGACCCACGGTGAGTACATACGGTCCGTCGATGGAGTGACGGCCCGTGGGTTTCCTCAGTAGGTCAGAGGGTCCATTTTTGGGTCTCTGTAGTCGGAACCAAGGATGTGTAGAACGGTCCATTGATGGAACAATGGACCGTAATACACACCGTGGTTCACCACTTAGCAACTAATTTTGAGCAGGTTAATGACGGGCCACGACCTACGGTCCGTTGGTAGTGGCCGTATACTAGAACTATGGCCGGTAGGAAGTTCCAAATTTCATACAACACATTACTTCGACAGTCAATCAATTAATCTAAGTCTAAACATGAATTTGAACATATTATGTGGTAGTTTATCTTCCTAAGGGTTTTGATCATGCATAATTCGATTATCTAGACAAAAACAACAAAACCCTAAGTCAAAAGTTCCAACTAGACGTATCAAACCCATTTAGTTGATTAAAATTAACTACACACTCACACACAATCATTCCAAAGGTAGTATGTAAACAAAATTTCAACATTTACACAAGTAATTAACAACCCAAGGTCAAGTTCAACTTTGTGACTTCATGATTTAGACAATGAACAAGGAATTCAAAGTTATGGTAAAATCGTTTAACTTACAAGTAAGCAAAGTTGGTGAGTGTGTGATCTACTACAAGTGCTCCTTTGATCGACTCTGACACCGAACCCGGACTTGAAAATTCTTGTGGAATTGGAAAAGAAAAGAGAGAAAGTGGAGAGTTTTGGCAGAGGAGAGAAGGAATGGGGGATTTGGAATTGGAAGGAGAGGATATAATTGAGTAAATGGGGGAGATTATGGGATGAATGTGAGTATATTAACGGTTTGAAACGGTTGGGGGAAAGAGGGAAATGGGGGATGTGTTTAAAAGGAAGGGGTTTTATTTTAATGGGGGTCCGGGTCGGGTCATCTGAAATGCTAACTTGGAGCCATGAAACCCCATCGACGGTCCGTCGATGGGTTCCGTGGTTCACTCGAATACTTAGAAAAATAACACATACCTGGGATCTACGGATGCCATCCACGGTCCGTGGTTAGACCGACGGACAATCGATGGGATCCGTAGACCACAACATCAGCTTATTTTCTGCAGATTTTCTTTTTTTCATCCATGCCCACGTAGCAAACCTTAGGGCTTTCTTTTTACATTTTATGAACACTTTTTAGACACTGATCCTATTCTATCTATATCTAGCCAACACTAAAACTAAAAATTAATAAACAACTATCTAGAAAGCTACAAATTTAAGAAAACTCCCTATATCACAAAGAAAACTCCTATAGTTGGCTAGAATTTACATCTTGGGTTGCCTCCCAAGAAGCGCTTGATTTAATGTCGCGGCACGACGCAGACACCTTAGTTACTCAGACTTCACCAAGATCCCATTCCTCTATTACTTCATTGACACTCTCAGATTTCCCCAAGTATATTTTTATCCTCTGTCCGTTTACCTTGAACCTCGTTCATTTCTTGTTCTCGAGTTTTACCGCTCCATGTGGAAATACTTGAGTTACTTTGAATGGCCCGGTCCACTTGGACTTGAGCTTGCCAGGAAACAATCTCAACCTTGAGTTAAATAAGAGCACCAAATCACCGGCAACAAATTCAGGCTTATCGATCTTCTGGTCATGGTTCTTCTTCATCTTCTCCTGGTACAAGGCTGAAATTTCATATGCTTTTAGGCGAAACTCATCAAGCTCATTCATGTCATTCATTCTTTGACTCAATGAGCATCTAAATCTAAATTCAACTTCTTTAGCGCCCACATTGCTTTATGCTCTAGATATACATGCAAATGACAAGACTTCCCATATACAAGTTGGTAGGGGGACATACCTATGGGAGTTTTCAATGCAGTGCGATAAGCCCATAGAGCATCATCAAGCCTCCTTGACCAATTAGTTATGTTAGCATTTACGGTCTTTGCAAGAATTTACTTTATCTCGCGATTTGACACTTCCACTTGCCCACTCGACTGTGGATGATAAGGGGTTGCTACACTATGGCGAACACCATACTTCTCAAGCAACGCCTTGAACAATTTATTACAAAAGTAAGAACCTCCATCACTTATGATTGCCCTTGGTGTACCAAATCTAGAATAGATATTCTTTTTCAGGAATGCAGTGACACTCTTTCCCTCATTGTTTGAAAGCACGACTGCCTCCACCCATTTCGATACATAGTCAACCGCCACAAGAATGTACTTCATCCCATTCGAACTCATAAATTGACCCATGAAATCAAGACCCCAAACATCAAAAAGCTCAATCACCAGTATTGGGTTCATAGGTGGTTCTTGACTTTTCAAAATTCCTCCCTCACGCTGGCAACAGTCACAAGACTTGGTGAAATCATGATCATCTTGGTGGATGGTAGGCCAATAATACCCACACTGCAAAATCTTATGGGCAATTTGGATATCACTATGGTGCCCACCAACAGGCGATGAATGACACACCTCTAGTATAATCATCATCTCAACCTCGGACACACAGCGACGAATAATCCCATCAGCGCAAACACGAAACAAGTAAGGCTCATCCCAAAAGAATTTCTTCACATCAGACATACACTTTTTCCTTTGGTGAAATGACAAATCCGACGGAACCAAATCACTTGCCAAGAAGTTAGCAAAGTCTGCAAACTAGGGGATGAGATCATAAGAAGCAGCCAATACCTGTTCATCAGGGAACACATCATTTATTTCAATTCCATCTCCTAGCTTGATCATAGCTTCCTCTTTAAGTCTTGACAAGTGATCATTAACTTGATTTTTTGTTCCCTTTCTATCCTTAACCTCAAAATTGAACTCTTGCAGCAAAAGTACCCATCTAATCAACCTTGGTTTTGCATCCTTTTTAGCCATCAGATACCTCAATGCAGAATGGTCAGTATGCACTATGACCTTAGTACCAAGAAAGTAGGATCTAAATTTCTCGAAAGCAAAAACCACAACAAGGATTTCCTGTTCAATCACAGTATAGTTCTTTTGAGCCACATTCAGAGCTTTGTTGACATAGTAAATCGGATGAAGAATCATCTCTCGCCTTTGTCCTAACACTTCACCAAGCGCTACCCCACTTGCATCACATATCATTTCAAATGGTTGCTCCCAATCCGGTGAAATAATGATAGGTGTTGACACTAGTTTCTTTTTCAACTCCTCAAATTCTCTCAGACAAGCATAATCAAACTCAAATTTAGACTCCTTTTCAAGTAACTTGCACAGTGGGTGTGCAATTTTAGAGAAATATTTTATGAACCTCTGGTAGAAGCTTGCATGCCCAAGAAAACTTCGAACACCTTTGACAGAGATGGGTTGTGGAAGTTTTTCTATTACCTCAACTTTAGCTCTATGAACCTCAATACCTTTTTGCGAAATCCGATGACCCAGAACTATACCCTCTTTCACCATAAAGTGGCACTTTTCCCAGTTGAGCACAAGATTGCACTCTTGACACCGTTTTAGTACCTTAGCCAAATGTGTCAAACAATCATCAAACGAGTCACCTACCACAGAGAAATGATCTATCAATATCTCTATCGTGTCCTCCACCATATTTGAAAATATCGACATCATACAACGGTGGAAGGTCGCTGGAGCATTACATAACCCAAATGGCATCCTTTTGAAGGTGAAAGTCCAATAAGGACAAGTGAAGGTGGTTTTCTCTTGGTCTTCCGGAGCTATGGGAATTTGATTATAGCCCGAATACCCATCTAGAAAACAATACCAACCCTTACCAACGAAATGATCTAGCATCTGATCAACGAACGGCGTTGGGAAATGGTCTTTCTCAGTCCTTGCATTTAACTTGTGGTAGTCCATACACACTCTCCCACCAGTCACCGGCCTCATTGGAACATGCTTATTTTTAGCATTAGGAACCACAATGATTCCTCCTTTATTTGGAACACACTTAACTGGGCAAACCCAACTGCTATCAGCATTGGGATATATAACTCCAGCATCTAACTACTTAATGATCTCCTTTTTGACAACCTCTTGCATAGGGGGATTTAATCTCCTTTGGTTCTCAATACTTGACTTACTGTTAGGCATTAGCTGGATTTTATGAGAATAAATGTCCGATGGAATCCCTATAATGTCCGCAATAGTCCATCCTATAGCCTTCTTGACCCGCTTCAATACCGATATCACAGCCTCTATTTGCCCTTCACTCAAGTCAGCAGCAATAATAACGGGCAAGCTGTTATTTTTTCCCAAGAGTTCATACTGCCAGTGGGATGGAAGGACCTTAAGTTCCAGTTTTAGAGGCCCATCAACAGATGGTTTTGCCGGTGGGGTGTCACGATTCTTCATGACTAATTCCAACCATTTTGGCTTGAAACAAAACTCAAACCTATCAAGTGCAGAAACTAGCTCATCATACTCATCAATACCATCACTGTCAAAATTCATCATCACCGCTGCTAGCGCATCAACACCTAACCTTTCCTCAATGGACACCTCAGATTCTTGCCCCACAGTGTGATTCACCACGGATACCAATTTAAGCTCACTTTCATGCTTCATAGACCTACAGATGTTAAAAGTTACCTCCTCATTATTTAATCGGAACTTCATCTGCCCTCTCTCCATATCAAGAAAGGAATGCCAGTATCAAGAAATGGTCTCCCTAAGATGATGGGTACCTCACAATCAACCTCACAATCAAGTATCACAAAATCTTCTGGAAAGATGAATGACTCTACTTTCACACGGACATCTTGGAGCACTCCAATGGGCATCTTCATAGTTTTATAGGCCATAAGTAAATGCATCGCAGTTGGATTTGGAGATCCTAAACCCAACTTCTTATAAATGGACAATGGCATCAAATTAATGCTGGCACCCAAATCACACAAAACTTTCGCTAAGTGTAAGATCCCAATGGTACAAGGAATAGTGAAAGCTCCAGGATCCTCTATCTTTTGCACAAGAGACCTAGTAGCAATAGCACTAAAATGTTGCAACCTCTCTTCATTCTCAAAACTAACAACCATCTTTTTGGTCACCAAGTCTTTCATGAATTTAGCATACCCAGGCATTTGTTCCAAAGCTTCTATCAACGGGACATTTATGGACAGTTTCTTCAACATAGCTATGAACCTACGATATTTTCCCTCTTCAGTCTTTTTCACCAATCTCTGTGGAAATGGAGGTGGAGGTCTAGGCATGAGAACAACTTTTTGGGTCACCTCAACTTCCTTCTCTGTATAAACTTTCGGATCTTCAGTAACCTCAATCTCATCATAGTCTTTTTCTATCACTCTTTCAACCTCAGACGGCATGGGGGGATCAATAGTCTGTTTTCCTCCGCGAGTAGTGACTGTCATACTATGCCCATCATTTTTTGGATTCTGGATGGTGTTGCTAGGGAGTGTGACAGGCTGGTGTGGGTTCACCGTAGCGGACAACTGACTAAACTACTGCTCAAGTTGCTTGATTGACACTGCATGGGCATTAACCTTCTAACCGATTCCAGACAAATCATTTCTCATCTCCTTCACATTCTCATTTGTCGCATCAAACCGCTTCATCATTTTTTGCATCATATCCTCAATGCGAGTTATAATAGTACCAGCCTCTCTATTACCAGGGGGAACATAGGGCCCAACCTTATCATTCATGTTGCCATAATTGTTCCGGTTGTAATTGTTATCACGATTGAAGTTCCCATCCGGGACATAGTTTCCCTCATGGTTGTAGTTTCCATAGTTTCGACCTTGATTTCCTTGACCTTGGCACTAATTATCCGAGTTGGAACCTTGGGCGTCGGTTCGGAAACCCCCGGTCTGATCATTAATCAAATTCGCATCCTCTTCATAGTAGTACTCCTCAACTGGCGGTTGTGAAGGTCTAGTTAGATAATTTATTGCATTCGCCTTTTCTGCATTTCCACTCACATGTTTTAGTACCAAGCCAAGTTTTGTCCTCAGTTGAGCCATCTCTTCACGAATATCATCATTTGATTGATTTGGTGCTGTTAGGACAACAAACGTGCTCCTACAAGTATTGGCCTTTCTAGTGCTCCATGCCTTATTGTTCTGGGAAATCCTCTCAAGTTTTTCAGCGATCTCGACAAAAGTGAACTCACCATATGATCCTCCAGCAATAGTATCTAACACAACCCTTCCATTGTCATCCTGTCCTCTGTAGAAGTACTCCTTCAGGACTCATCATCTATGCGGTGATTCGGTACACTTCTCATGAACCTAGTGAACCTATCCCAAGAACTGCTTACCGACTCTCCAGGTAGTGCTGCGATATTATTCAGTTTATCCTTGTGATTTAATTTCTTGGACACCGGAAAATATATTTCCATGAACACCTTATGTAATTGGTCCCATGTATAGATCGAATTGTATGGCAGCTCAAAAAACCACACAACAGCACCACCAGTCAACGACAATGGGAATACTCTCAAACCTATGACATTCATATCCAATTTTGGTCATCCCACACAACTCTTACATACACTAGTCAATTTATCCATGTAATCATATGGATCTTCCGAAGCTAACCCAGCAAACAACCCTCTAGCTGTAAGCATTAGCATAAGACTGTTGGTCACAACAAATGTATGTCATGGAGGAAGAGGAGGGAGAACAATAGGCCCATCTGAACCAACCGCATCGTAGTCAACCCTGTATTTATCACCGAGCCCTCGGTGTCAGCGGAATCTGTACCCTTTCTGCATTTTTGATTAGACGACAACCTTGGACCTGAGTGGGCACATTAACAACTCCAGGATGTTGAAATTTGGCTCCATCTCCTTGACCCTCTCTGATTGGATTATTGTATACCCCTTGATTAGCCATTTTCCTCAGAGTTATTCTCAATTCAGGATCGTAGGGGGTCAAGGGTTTGCCTCGACTGTGTGTACTTGTCATACACAAGAGGTAAGACCTATAGAAAAAAAAAATCAAAACAAAAATGTAAAATCAGGAAATAATTGACTAAAGTTCAATAATGTAGTTAAACTTAATCTAAAAGTCGTATTCCCCGGCAGCGGTGCCAAAATTTGATACGCCCAAATTACACTTCCCTAAAGAAGTATAAGTGGTCGTTGCCAAATAAGGAACCCAACTTGTTGATTGGGATCGATCCCACAAGGAATATGGTTTAGACTAAAACTTAACTCACAATTATCTCTTTTTAGTCAAACTATTTCTGAGAAAAGTAAACAAAAAAGGGGGTTTTGTAACTAAAGTAACAGTTTGTTGAATTGAATTAATAAGTAACAAGTAAGCAAGATTCACAATTTGAGATATCAATATAAGATGGAAACTAGGCTATATGTGTTCCCCACAAGCTCTTAACGCAGTAATCCTAATAATAGTAATCTTATCCTAGTGTTTGACATGCAAGGCCGATAAGTTATGTATCTCTAAGTGATTGGCAATCTACGTAGGAACTTTCACTCGCGACTTGGTAAATCTACGAGTGTGTGCTTTACTAACCCTTACCTGCACCCCAAATTAGTCATCGTGTCAATTTAGTTGGGAATTCGCCCTCACTTCAATTCATTAAAGTCAGACTATTAGCTAGCAGTAAATCCTTAACTAAATCTCTGTTGTTTAATATTTTTTCTCATTCATTACCCCCTTGGTAAGGCAACTAGGAATGAGTCGAGTTCTAACATTGCGCACAACTAAAAATACTTCTAAATGAAAAGAATAACAATACATGCATAAACACTATTCAAAAATTACTTAATTATTATTCATACGTTATTAATTGCTCATGGTTCCCACAACCATAGTTGTACATTTAGCTACTCATGTTTGAGAGTTCACAATTCATATTTAGGTTAAAAGAAATCATAAACTTACAATTAGAATAGATGAAAACTGAAATCTTCAATTGAAATTCAAAGTGAAATTGCATAAAACCAACTTCCGGAAATTAAATTGCTAAGAGTTTGCAAAATAGTTCCAAAAGACCAAAACAAAAGTCTCCAATATTGTCTAACCTCTAAAACTAGAAATACAACTAGTATTTATAGAAACTAAATCCTAAACAAAGCAGGAAAATAAAATAAGGAAAACTGGGTCAGACGCGGTTTAGACTGATGACCTGACCTACGGACCGTGGGTCGACCTACGGACCGTGGGTCGACCTACGGACCATGGGTCGACCTACGGTCCATGGGTCACATCTGTGGCTCAGGTACTGAAACTCAAACTTTCTAATCTCATCGACCCGTAGGAACTGAGCTACTACCCTTCCACTCTAAGACTGGCTCGTTTGGAAACTGAAACCGAACGATCCTAGTTCTACAATCGACTGACGCATAACATGAATGTAACAAGTCCATGCCTAGAATGATATCAAAATCTACCATTTCTAACTCTACAAGATCTGCTGAGGTGACTTTCTAAGATATTGTGACAGGGAAATTTTTGTATACCCGTCTAGCTATAACTGGGTCACCAACTGGAGTAGAGACTAAGAAGGGTTCTAAGAGAGTTTCTGGACTGACACCGACGTTTACTGATATAGGGAGTTACAAAAGACAATGTAGCCTCTGGATCTAACAATGCGTAAACATCTAAATGAAAGGCTCGCAACGTACCAGTGACCACATCAAGGGAATCTTCCTGATCCTGGAGAGCATACAACCTGTTCTGGCGCTGAGCGCCACCTGTACCACATGAAGTACCCTACTGAGTTGGGCGACCTGTTTGTGCTACTGGAGCTGTAGAGTGAGCCCTATTGTTGTTACCTTCTTGCCCCTGCCTAGCAGAAGGGCAATCCTTCAACCTATGGCAAGACTCACCACATCCAAAGCACCTTTCCTTGCCTCCAAGACACTCGCCCGGATGGTTCTTACCACACTTTGGACAATTTGGGAAAGTCCTGTTACCTGAAGCACTCCCCTGAGACTTAGAGCCTGATGCCCTAGATTTCTGATCCTGTTGAAACCCTGGGGATGGAGCACTAGCTGATGAAGGTGCTAGGGCTGTAGAGCTCTACTAAAAGTGTGAGCGATTTCCACCACCCGATTTCTGCTGAGAGTATTCATAATTCCCTATTCTAGCCTTCTTGTTGTCCTTAGCCATTTCCCTAAGTTTATCTCCCTCAACCTGTTAAGCACGAGTCATTAGTCTGGAGATATCCATATCCCCTTGAATCATAGCATTCCTTCACTCAGTCTTCACCAGATCGGATACCCCAAACAAGAACTTACTCATTTGTGCCCTTAGATCGGCAACCATGTGTGGAGCATACCTGGAGAGCTGGGTGAACTTCAGTCCGTACTCTTGGACCGACATAGAACCCTTCTTAAAGTTCATAAACTCTTGTGCCTTAGCTTCTCTCAATTTCCTTGGGAAGAACTTGTCTAGGAAAGCACCAGTAAAATAATCCCAAGTCACAGGAGCTGCATCCGCACCCCTGTTTTCTTTTCACTGAGTGAACCAAATGTCAGCTACATCATTAAGTTGGTAGGATGCCAACTCCACCCTATCATTACCAGTCACTTGCATCACTCTAAAAAAATTCTTAACCTGATCAATGAAGTTTGGTGGGTCCTCACCAACCTGCGACCCTAAAAATGCGAGTGGATTACTCCAAACAAAGTCTCGAACCCTATCTGAATCTGATCCAACATTAGTGTTTGTAGGAACTGGGACCTGTAGATTATTTTGATTGGCCACACTCTGAGCCAAAAGCTGGATCACATTCTGCAATTCTACATTCATAACCTCATGATTCGGGATTGGAGGAACTGTGTTAGCATTGCGTGCATTAGCATTCCGTGCGTTAGCTCTACGAGGAGGCATGATCTGAAATGTATAACGACGAATTACAAAGGAGAAGTTGGATCATACTGATGAGTCTAAGATTTGGAATCATTTAGGGCTTTGTTTTGATAGATTTAGTGTCCTCAAATGCCTAAATTATACTATAAACTAATGTTAATGCCTTGATTTTCAGGTATATGGATTGAGGAGCAAACCATGGACACTAACAAGCATAAAAGGAACAAAACAAGCTGAAGAAATAAAGAAAGGCGAGCCTGGTGATCGCCAAGGTCATTTGGTGAATCGCCGAGTGGCTATCAGACAGCCTAAAGTTCTAGTGTGCCAAGCCCTGAAAGAAACAACCAAGTCGGCGATGAAAAGATGCAGTCGGCAGATCGTCGAGTAGTTCCGTGAATCCAAGATAGATCACCCAAAGTTAGAGACCTTGAGGATGCTGAATGGCAAGGCAAAAGGGCGATGGAAAAGATCAAAGGCCGGCTTGCCGAGTGGTTTGGCGAGCCCGACCTACTTCGCCGAAGAGCCCTTCGTGGCTTATTTTTGGCAACTATAAATAGCATTTTGAATAGCTGATTTGAAGGATGAGAAAAAGGAGAGATTTTCATCTATCTCTTAAATCCATTTTTTAGTGGAGAACCGTTCTCTTAGTAGACTTGAGGGTTTTGAGACTCAACTTAGAGATTTCACAAGTGGGTTTCTAATTTTCTTCGAATTGGAGCATTATAAAGCTTGATTTCCTCTTACCCAGTTGATGGCTAATCGATTCGGTAACGGTTTTTATCTTTTTATGATGTTCGACTAAAACCCCAAATCTTGGGGTGTGATCATATGATTATGGATTGAATTAGTTTGTGGGTATTGTTAATTACTAGTCTGAATGCTATTTTGAAGTGGGTTTAATCATTAATTGTGGTTTAATTTAAGAATTGTAGTTGCAAATGCAGTTCTATTTTAGTGTTCTTGGCTTGCTCGAGAGAGAGGTTTTAGGACTAAAATTATTGATTAATGATTTGTATGTATTGTATTGATATGGGTTCAGCTCGAGAGAGTGAATCCTAAACCCAGTCTTACCCATCTTGCTCGAGAGAGAAGATGCATTAAGGTTTTGGGTTGTTCTTAATTGATGTGCTTGTTGATGTTCGAGAGAAATCACTTGAAGCGGAATAGTTGTTCGAGAGAAAGCTATTTCAATTATAGTCTAGCCAACCAACTGATATTTAGTTGTTTACTAGTATTCTCAATTACCCATAGATCGAACTTCACCTATTATCTATCACATCCCAAGAATTTATCTCCGTATTGTTATCTCATTTCTATTTGACTGATTGTAGTTGATAATTGGAAAACCCAAAAACCCCCATTTGACATTCGTATCACCCCTTTTATTTGATATGTCTTTTTTCGATAATATCTATTTCTATAGCAAGTTAGATCACATTTGTACTTCTCAATTGAATTTGAACACGTACCGCTCCCTGTGGGATTCGACCCCAACTCAATTGTTGGGTTTTATACTACTTAACGATCGTTCACACCTAGAATTTGATGAGCTGTGTTTGAAAGTTTAATCAAAATGGCGCCGCTGCCGGGGAGTGGTGTTTTTTAAATTTTTTTATTGAAGTTGAATTGAGATCTTTGTAGTTATAGTTGAATCTACATATTTTTGTTTTTTGTTTTGCGTTTCTTTTTAAAACAGAGGAAATGAGCGTTAATGGAAGTAATGGTAGACAAGTGGGCCACTAAGATGATGTCGGAAACCTCAACGATGTCAATGACCCAGCCCAAATGGGTGGTTTTGGGGCCATCCGTTTGCCTCCAGCTAAAGGGAATGTTGTGTTTCACATCACGAGCACCATGTTGCAGCTCCTGCAACTAAAGGGCTTGTTTGGTGGTTTGGATCATGAGGATCTCCATGAGCATATTAGGAATTTTGTTGATGTGTGTGGACCGTTCTCCTTTAAGAACATATCTCAAGAATCGGTTCGGCTGAGGTTGTTCCCATTTTCTCTTATGGGCGAAGCAAGCAAGTGGTTGGCTAACTTGCCAAGAGATACTATCACTTCTTGGATGGAGATGATCACAATGTTCCAAGTGAGATTCTTTTCTCCGTTGCAGATGATGATATTGAGGGATGGTATCCAAAGTTTCAAGCAATCGGAGGGCGAACAAATCCGTGAGACATGCCTGAGATTTAATGAACTAGTGCTTCAGTGCCCGACTCATGGACTTCCAGATAAGGTGTTGCTGGAATGTTTCTATAGAGGCCTTGACTTAGTAAACAAAGAAGTGGTTGATCAACTTTCACCAGATGGTATAATGCAACAGCCCTATGCAATAGCGTCCCAACTCCTTGATTGCATGACTAAGACCAGCAGGGCATGGTATACTCGCAAGGAACAAGTCTCTCCTCTTACTTGTAAAACGACACAAGCACAGATCGAAAAGGATCAAGAGGGAGACTAAAGCATAGCAATAATGATGACCTAGCTGGGTATCTTAGCCAAAAGTGTTAGGGAATTTGAAGTGTTATACAATGAGGAAGTAAACTTCCTAGCCGATCAAGGAAGAGGTGATCGTGCAATCTACCAAAGGATGGGTGGAAATAAAGGTTGGAAAGAAATAGAGGGGGGGAAAGATAGGTATGTTCCTCCTCATAAGCGTCAAAAGCTCAAGGATTCTGAGGGTGGTCGGATAGAAGATATGCTTTCATGAATTCTTACCAAAATTGAAAGGTCCGACAAAGTGCTGAAAGAGATGAAAGAGGATGTTTCGACTCTCAACCAAACGGTGACTTTTCACTCAGTCTTTATCAAGAAGCTGGAGACCCAAATGGGTCAAATTTCGTATCATGTAAACCCAAGACAACAAGAGGGTATGCCTAGTGATACTATGGCAAACCCCTAGAATAAAGCTTGAATGGGTACTTCTGTCGTGCCACGACGTTATATAAGGCGCTTCTTGGGAGGCAACCCAAGTTTTTGATGTTTTTAATATTGCTCTTAAATAACGGGTGTTGATTGTGCAGGTTGGAAAGTGGAGTGTGTTTGAGAATGTGCAGGTTGGCGAGCCAAGAGTCCACTCGGCGACTCACCGAAGAGGTCGGCGAGCCCGACTTTGTCCACCGTTTGGACCCCTAAATTAACTGGAGGTCCTGTAAAACTCGGCGAGGTAGGTCACCACTCGACGCATCGTCGAGTGGTTCAGCGTGGTCGACTAATACGGCCGAAAGGGCCGCGAACTGAAAGGTTTTAAAAGGTGAAACGATTTAAAAATTCAAAATCTTTCATATTCCCACATTTCAAACCCCGTACTCTCTCACCCGCACTCTATATTTTCCATATTTTCCTATTGTTGTCGCGTTGTGTTCTTGGATCTCGTGTTTGGATTTGGATTACATTGCCGCCTATCATATCAAATTCTTCATTTGACTTAAAGGTTGGTTTTTCGAACCCCAAACTCTTGGTTAGTGGTTGAACTCGAATGCATTTGGTAAAATCATGTTGTTATGTGCTGGGCCTGTGTTTGAATCGTATTTGATGTGTTGGATTGCCTATTTTGTATTTCAAAATTGTGCCTATTTGCTTAAAATGATGATTCCCCGAGTTTTGTGCTTTAAAATTGATCATAAATTGTTGGGTTGCAGTTAATGTTTGTTGGGTCTTGGTGGGTGAAGTCTGAGTAACCCCCAAATTGTGCCAAATGACATAATTTGCCCAATGATAAAGCGGTTGACGTCATTCTTATGGGCAAAAGTCGTCAAATGGCCAATTTTGGCCAAATCGGGAGAAATCTGAGTACCCCAAAGGTATGGGTCTTATGGGTCTTGTATGAATTGTGTGTTGTTTGTGTTTGATTTTGTTTTCGGTAGTTGCGGGCTGGGTCGAGCTCGCCGAACCGTTCGGTGGTTCGCCAATGTCCCCCTTGATCGCCTATAATTTTGTATTTTGGCTAGGTTAGAGTCTGTAACTTTCGGCTGGAAGCCTGAGCTCACTAAGTTCACTCAGTGACTCACCGAAAGTGTCCCTTGATCACCCTTTTTGCGCCCCTAACCCTTAAAACTCACTGTTAATTTTGGCGGGCTAGTCTGAGCTCGCCGTGTGATGTCGGCAATTCACTGAAGGGCCATGCACATCGCCGACCTGTCATTTTTCTAGGAATTTTTCAGGCCTGTCCTTTCGGCGTGCCCGATCTGGCTAACAAAAGTTACTCGGCGACTGGCCGATTGGGTCGACGAGTCTTTCTACAACCTTAATTCTACATTTTTCTTGAAATTTTTCTAACTCTTTCTGATGTGTTTTACAGATATGGCTAGACCCAAAGTATCAGGACGAGACATGCCTCCCTGTAAACGGGCAAAGGGAATAGTCATCAATGAGGATACAACGACATCCATACTAAACTTCCTACCACGGGTGGGAAGGGCAAAGGAAAGGGCTAGGCGCCCACCGCTACATCACCAGAAGTCAGCTCCGACAGTGAGGGAGTCTACGCAACTCACCTCACTACTTCTGAAAGTGAGGGGGAACACCAGGATCCTCAGGCTATTATTTCTGAGCCTGAGGATGAGCAGATGCTATTGTCCCAAAAAGCTGAAATGCGCTAAAAAAGGATACATGATCCGTCTAGAATCTGGGTGCCTGAGACCACTTCTCCCCCAGCTTCAGTGCAGATTGTGGTCCCTGCACCAACTGTACAGGGTCCTCCTCCCCGGTCTCGACTAAAGACCGAGGAACTGAGGACTATCATTGAGGAAAAGAGGTTGTCTACAGATGGTATGGTGGACAAGTACCCCAATATATGGAGCACTCTCAAGAGGCACAAGTTACAGATCTTAACTAAATCCCGGGGTCCTTATATTCCTAATCAGGTCTGGGAGTTCTACACTGCCTATGGAGCTTTGGTGCCACAGGGGAAGAAGAAGGCTGCCACCTTCAAACCAGTGGACTACGTAGTTGTTAGGGGAAATAAGGTAAAGTGTGACAGTGATGATATTAATGCTCTACTGGAATGCACTGAAAACATTACAGATGACTACCAGTACATGATCAAGAAAAATCCTTAGATGACATGAAGAAGTGGCTGGCTCCTCTTCTTTCAGATGGTACTCCTCAGTAGATTGAGGCCGAGGTGCCCATAGAGAAGAAAGATATAAATGTGGCAGTGAGGTTCTGGTTTAGGTTTACTAGCAGCACAATCATGCCGTCCCAGAATAAGTCTATCCTCCGCCACACGAAGGCGGCCTTTCTTGGTTTTATCATTGATGAGTCGAGCCTCAACTTAGGTATGATCATTGGACAAGAGATAGCCATGAGGGCCAGGCAGCACCAAATATCTCTCCCTTTACCGGTGTTGATCACCAAATTATACAGATGAGCCTGTGTGCCTCGTGATGAAAAGAAGGACGTGGAAGTGATTCCCACTTCCTATACCGACATCCGGTGGATTGAGACTGAGTATTTGAAGGATGAGGCTGAGAAAAAGAAGGCAACTCCGGTGGATACATCCCCGGCTGTTGATATTGAGACACTAACGGCAGAGGCAGTATTGCCTACTCCGACCTTTGAGCCTTCAGGTATTTTTAGATCTTCCCCTTCCATGACTCCGAGTTCTTCTGCTGCTGCCTTGACTCCTAGGTCCACTGCTAGTGCTGCTTCCCGACCTCCACTCACCCAGGACATGCTGCTACGTATGGGGTACCTAGCCCATTCTACTGATGTACATGGCTCCAAGATAGAGGGTACAATACTTGGGATGATTAAGAGAGCCCTCACAGTTGTTGTGACACCTCTTAGAGAGTCTATTGATGCCCTCACGGCAAGGATAGAGCTATGTGAGAGACGTCAGGGAGCCACTCATGAGGTGACGGCCTTGAAGGCCATAATTGTTGAGTTGAGAAAGGATGTGGACCAACTGAAGTCCATAGATATGTTGATGATTTTTGGGACCGTGGAGATCCCTGATGACCTGGACACGGGTATACCAGCTTATTCTGATGTTCCTTTTGTTACCACAGGAGATGAGGTTAGAGTTGAGGATGTGGCTGCAGAGTCTGAGGATGAGACTGATGAGGAGGATCTCGGTATCCAGGAGGAGACTACATATAAGGGGCTGACTGAGGTTGAGGAGGCTATGGTGCATTTAGTTATTCAGCATTCATTGAGGGATACTTCCATGGTAGGCTCGAGTGGAACACCGGGCACTGATGCCCAGATTCAGAGTGTGATCGCGGGCATTGATGCCCCGACAAATGGAGCAACTGTGTAGACAGGATCATTCTTTACCTCCCTCTCTGTCGTTTTTATTGATTTTTGTTGTTTTAGTTGCATTTGAGGACAACTGATTTTCTTTTGTGGGTGGGGTGAGGTATTTCCATACCTACCTCTTGTGTTTTGATTTTGTTTGTGAATATTGGTGAATATTGGGTTTTATGATCTATATATGTGTTTTGATTTCAATTTTGTGGATGTTTGAGCTTGTGACTCCTTGTTTTTAATGGAAATGGTTTTGACCTATTTTAAAAAATTTATGCCACCTCTTTTGTGTATGAATGTGGTTGTTCTTGTGCAAATTGGAGTGTCGGTGATGATCAATACCGATGACCTTAATAGTGCTCACAATTGAACGAAATGAATGTGCGGCTACGATAAGGCCAATGAAGTTGCATAGACAATGTGTGAACTTTTAGCATCTCGTTGTGACTAGCCGGTTATCGAATGAGCCTCTTGTGATGAACATTGCACACTAGCGAAAGTGTGGAGTCTTGTTTGATATTGGTGTCAATGCCTTGTGTAATGAGCTTACTTTGAACCATTGTGTGATAACACCTAGAATTTGCCCCGTTGGTCCGGTTGACTAAGTGAGGCAAGCACTTGAAATGATCTTAGGTAACAATTTTGAAGAGTTAAATAATTTGACAATATACCTCTTTTGTGGCCAACTTTGTGAGATGTGTTAACCTTGCTTGAACCCTATTGAGCCTTACCCTTTTTTTGGAAGAAACTTGAACAATTGTGACCCCTCTTTATCCATTCACCCATAACTCTCATGAAGTGTGGCTTTGTTTGAATATCCAACTTAGGCTAAAAGCCTAAGTTGGGGGTGTGGTGAAAAGAGAAGATAATTCAAGAAGTGTGAAAAATCCCCATTTGAGAATTGTTTTGAAAAAGATGGAACCCCTCCATGTTTAAAAAAAAAGAAAAGAGAAAAGAAGCAATGAAAAAGAATGAAAAAGTTGTGAAATAACTGATGAAAATTGCAAAAGAAATGGGGTGTCCGGTAATTCATAAGAAGTTGAATAATGGGGTGGATTATGAGCATGTTTGAAATGTTAAAGAAAAGAAAGAATGTGATGTTCAGGCCACACTTCATGAGGGTGAAAGCCAATGAGCCTAAATGACCATACCTGTACACTCAGCCCCATTAAAAGCCTTGAAAAGACCTTTGTGATCTTGAGTGAGCTGAAACGAGTGTTGAGTGGAAAATAAGGGCAAACCTATGGGTGAAGTCATGCATGTGTTCATCTTTGTGAGTGTCAGAGTCGTATGTGATTCCGGAACTATAAATTGTTGAAGAACTTTGTGTGAATATGGAATCATCTTTGTTGTGAGGGCATTTGAGTACCCGTGTTGAGCTTGAACTTGCATTTGAAGGAAGTATTGTGAAATTGAGCATCTTTGATAATGGTGAGTCACAATTTGAATCTTTGAGTGCACAATTGATCATTGCATAAGTAAGTTGAGTCTTGTTGTGTGCATTCATGTTGAGTCTTATGTAGTACTGTTTGAGGCATCCTTTTTGAACTGCTGAACTTGAATTTTACTTGAGGACAAGCAAAAGTTTAAGTTGGGGTGTTGATGAGTACGAGATTTGCACTCATTTAGGGCTTTGTTTTGATAGATTTAGTGTCCTCAAATGCCTAAATTATGCTATAAACTGATGTTAATGCCTTGATTTTCAGGTATATGGATTGAGGAGCAAAGCAAGGACACTAACAAGCAAAAAAAAGGAACAAAACAAGCTGAAGAAATTAAGAAAGGCAAGTCTGGTGATCGCCAAGGTCATTTGGCAAATCGCCGAGTGGCTATCAGACCGCCTAACGTTCCAGTGTGCCAAGCCCTGAAGGAAAGAACCAAGTCGGCGATGAAAAGGAGCAGTCGGCGGATTACTGAGTAGTTCCGTGAAGCCAAGATAGATCGCCCAAAGTTAGAGACCTTGAGGATGTTGAATGGAAAGGCAATAGGGTGATGGAAGAGATCAAAGGGCGGCTCACCGAGTTGTTTAGCTAGCCCGACTTACTTCGCCGAAGAGCGCTTCGTGGCTTATTTTTGGCAACTATACATAGGATTTTGAATAGCTAATTTGAAGGAGGAGAAAAATGAGAGATTTTCATCTATCTCTTGAATCCATTTTTTAGTGGAGAACAGTTCTCTTAGTAGACTTGAGGGTTTTGAGACTCAACTTGGAGATTTCACAAGTGGGTTTCTAATTTTCTTCTAATTAGAGCATTGTAAAGCTTGAATTCCTCTTATCCAGTTGATGGATAATCAATTCGGTAACAATTTTTATCTTTTTATGATGTTTGGCTAAAACCCCAATTCTTGGGGTGTGATCATGTGATTATGGGTTGAATTAGTTTGTGGGCATTGTTAATTACTAGTTTAAATGCTATTTTGAAGTGAGTTTAATCATTAATTATAGTTTAATTTAAGAATTGTAGTTACAAATGCAGTTCTATTTTAGTGTTCTTGGCTTGCTCGAGAGAGAGGTTTTAGGACTAAAATTATTGATTAATGATTTGTATATATTGGGTTGATATGGGTTCAGCTCGAGAGAGTGAATCATAAACCCAGTCATACCCATCTTGCTCGAGAGAGAAGATGCATTAAGGTTTTGGGTTGTTCTTAATTGTTGTGCTTGTTGATGTTCGAGAGAAATCACTTGAAGCGGAATAGTTGTTCGAGAGAAAGCTATTTCAATTATAGTCTAGTCTACCAATTGATTTTTAGTTGTTTACTAGTATTCTCAATTACCCATACATCGAACTTTACCTATAATCGATCACAACCTGAGAATTTCTCTCCTTATTTTTATCTCATTGCTATTTGACTGATTGTAGTTGATAATTTGAAAACCCAAAAACCCCCCATTTGACATTCGTGTCACCCCTTTTATTTGATATGTCTTTTTCTGTTAATATATATTCCTATAGCTAGTTAGATCACATTTGTACTTCTTAATTGAATTTGAATACGTACCGCTCCCTATGGGATTCGAGCCCAACTCAAGTGTGTGTTTTATACTGCTTAACGATCGTTCGTACCTAGAATTGGATGAGGTGTGTTTGAAACGTTAATCACATACGCACGCACGATAAGAATAACAAAGAAAGTGAAGTTTTTCTCAAAACACTTTGTAGCCTCCCTCTCATTAGATGTGGTGCACTTCACACCCATGAAAGAGACTCTACTTAGTGCGGATTTTAGACATCTTAGGACTCTTGAACCTAATGCTCTGATACTAAGTTTGTCACACCCCGAGGCTACCCCCTTGTCGTAACATGGGACCTATGATTATGAGTAACCCCAAGCTAACCCTGTGTCTGGTATATCATAAACATACGGAAAGATAACTAAATAACAAGAACTATACGGAAGCTTAAATAGTGGATATCTGAAATTTGGGAATACCCAACTAATCTGAATAGTCGAAACATACTACAAGTTTAACAATAACTGAAAGATAAACTCAACAATCAAAGCTGATTCTACTACTATGTCTGAAAAGCCTCTAACTGAGTGGAGTTGCTGGGACATGCCCCCTAGCTAACTCTAACATACCCTGAAAACTGAATATAACGACTAAAATGAAAAGCATGTCTATTGTCCTCGGAATATGAGGACTCACCACTGAAGCTGCTAAATGCGTACCGAGAATCGATCTAAGCGTGATTTGGATACTGAGTACCTCAACGTACATCATGAAAGGATGTAGAGTAAATTATGCGTCAGTACTTGGAATGTACTAAGCATGCAAAATATAGATACTAAGCTGAACAATGACATAAACTGAGCAGGAATGTAAATATTGAAACATAACTGAAAAGCTAAACTGAATGGAATGACCAAGTGCTAATCATGAACATGACATGCTAAACTGAATACTAAAGTATATACTGAAAACCTGGTCAAATGCACTAGGAGTCTGACTGTGGCAGCTACTATTAACCGACATAAAACCACGTGAGCTAAACGTGGAGTCCGATGTATACGCCCCATCGAGAGGACCTAATATACCTTGCCAGGGGTATAAAGGCATGACTGGCGTGATCACTAAATCTGATGCCCAACAGAGGGGACTTATACTCCTACGGGGGAACGTAATTTTGGTACTATGAGGGTACGCTGAACCCTAATCCAACTCGGTCCTAAGTCTACTGCCAACTGAATATGTATATGACACAAATGTAACTGAAATGCTGAATATCTCAAAATACTGACATGCAATCTGAGAATGCAACAATTATATACTAATAATGTAACATTCGAAATATGGAGCATGATTATCTGCTTAACTAACCTAGCAAGTGTAATTCATGAACTAGATAATCTACACAACTAGGGTTCTGAGTTTCATACACGGAACTAAACAAGCTTTCCAAGAAACCTGCTATTTCGATTTAGGATACTACAATAGCTAAATCACAGTAAATATCCAAGGTTTTAGAAACCCTAGGTCTAAACAAGATATGGAGAATCAAAGAACTGACTTATTTCTAGGGACCTAGTGGATGAAAGGAACCCACTAGTGAAATCTCACATACCTGGTGACGAAATCTACGGAGAAATCCTTCAATATTGGGGCTGAAACTGAAGAAAACCTGATGCATGTTCTTGAGGAAACTTGCGTGAAACGGCGTAGTTTATATGTAAATTGACGTAGTTTAAATGCCCAATCCATAGGGGAAAAGATAAAAATGACCCTGACTTAATAGCTGACGAGACCACTGATGGCCCCTGACCGACGGACCGTGGACTGACCAATGGTCCGTCCTGGCAGGGCGTCGTTTGGCATCTGAGGCTGGGTGCAAAGGGTCACGATCCACGGACCTGGACCACCGACAGTGGGCCCACCTACGGTCCGTAGGTCCAGCTGTGGGTCGTGATTTTTCTGGGAATTCTTGGTGGCCAACCCACAGACCTACCAACGGGCCATGGTTTGGCCTCCGTCGATGGCACCTGCAAACTCATAAAATCTCCTAATGGCTCTCTTTCGAATACGGGATGTTACAATAGTTCTTGGAACACATCATGTGACTTTATTAGTCAAATGTAAAAGTGACATTTTTTGATTAATTATTAATATTTTTTGTCTTTTTGCAGGCATATCCTGATGTGATTGATTTTTTGAGGTCATGACTACACAAATGGGCATGAGATGCAAGAACTTTTAAGAAAGATGGACCTTCTATTGAGTTCATTACATCTCCAAATAATTCTGATGGGATTATTAGAGATCCAGTAGTTAGTGGAGATCAAGAAAAATCAATCTAGGATTTAGCTTATTATTGGCCACAATACACTGCTATTACTTCACCTGCCAACCATACTGTTATGCTCTTCACTATTTCCAAATGCATTGGCCATGCTAGTTCTAGAATTGAGTATATTTTTCAATCATTAATTACATGTGAGGTCACAATCACAAAATTAAAACATATTGCAAATTTAACCGAAAAAATATTTATGAGAATTTATTTATCAAGCACATTATCTACTATTTTTAGCGACTTATACACTAATACAAGTACCGGTGACTAATTCTACACCTCAAACCTATACGTTACATGGAGACAATATTATCATTGTTCCTACGCTCCCCTTTCAATATGAACTTTTAGAAGTCAACAAAGTTCAATTTCTCACTAATTATAACTTGATTTGCATGTAGTTGGGAACTAGTTAAGGACAACGAGTTGGCAAGGAAGATGAGAAAGTTCATGGAGATTAGTAGAATTGGTGTATCAAAAGAAGCTCAACTTAGAGTTCCTACAATTCTTGAAGTGATCTGTGATATATGTTTGGATTCTACATTGCTAAATTTCTTTGAATATAGTCAGTCTCTTACTGACAGGAGGCATAGGTTAAGCCAAATTGCTATGGCCAATAACTTTTTTGTCCTCCAGAAATATCCTCTTCAGTATTGCCTCTTCACAAAAGACTTTTGTGAATCACACCCTGGTAATCAGAAGTACTATGTAATATTTTTATTTTTTATTTTTTTTAATAAATAACTAACCCCATTTATTTGAATATTCTTTACTTTTTAAATATTCATTTTGGCGGTAAAAAAATGTCATGTTATGTTTAAGATCGCAAGTTCTGAATTTAAAATTCATAATTTGTTTGTTTTTGGAACAACATTTGCATGACTAATCTACAAAGGAGGTTAATAGGAGGATTGTGAGAAGCTTATTAAAGGACACAAAATTCATACAAGGAGTGGAAGAAAATTTGGAAGTGATTCAAAAAATGTTTAGATAAGTATGTTGAGTAGAGATGAAGGCTTCAATATTTTTCTGAAGAGGCTTATGGCTATTCAAGGACCTACAAATGGAAATTAAGACATGTCTAACCATGGATTATAAGTTAGTCATAGTTAGACTTTATATTGTAATATAATGAAACTTTGATTTTGAATGTGTTTGAAGAGTAGAATATTTTTGTGAATTGATAGAACTTAGTTGATTAATGCCAAAAAGAGTTTCCAGAATAGAAAAGGGATAATAGTAACTTTGGTTATCATAGTTCTTGTAATCTTACTAATTAATGCTTAAATGTATTTGATTACATATTATATCAATCAAAATTAAAATTCAATTTATTATTATATGGGAGAAAAGGAAAAAGAAAAACTATTGGGGTGACAAAATTTTCAAACACTCACCTTATTGTAGGACATTAAATGTGCAATAGAGAATATTATAAAAGCAAGCCTAAATTTCTTTAATGGGCAAGATTACTATAGCCACATGATAACATGATATATAACTAATTACATTTATATGCATATTTCATCTTTATCATCATGGGACTTATAGAGATGAAGTGAATGTTCAACTAATTAAAAACTTTTTAACTGGTCAAATTTTAATGTTATGTAATGATTAGCAAGACTGATGCATAGGTAATATAATAACAAAAGAAAACCTTCTAAATTTCCCCATATCTTAGTAATGGACATGGAGATAATATTATAATATCAATTGAAGGGTACAATAGTATTTTTTTTTTAAATGGTGGCATGAAAAGTCAAATAAGGGAGGAGATAACAAGATGGAGAATCGAATCCTAATCAATAAGATGAAACTCAGGTAATTAACCAATTGATCAAAATTCTTCCCCATTACTTTTTATTTATAAATAATGACTTTACCATTTATTATGTGACAAAGGAAGTAACTTGTTACCATATTAGAAGAAAGTGTTTGACCCTTAATTACGATCATAATTAAGAGGGCATGCATATTTCAAATGACATTGGCTCCCCTCCATTACCCCTCCCACCATTTCATCAAGTGCACATCTAGATGAGAGACATGTGTCTTATTTAAATTTTAAAGGTAAATATTATACTATATTAACAAATATTATAACCATAGTTAAGTCATCCAATGTTGGAAAACTACTCCCTAAATGTGGTAAGAACAAGATATTGTCTTTAAATTTTGATATTCATTAATTTCACTTTATATTTTTGTATTTAAATATTAAATTGTTCTATATTTAAGGTGAGAATCAACTAAACAATTTTCTGTGATAATAAACTTTGTTCATGAAATATTTTATATCTTGAGAAACGATAAAAAAAGAGGTGAATAATTATCAATGTAGACAAAAACCTTAAAATAAAAGATCGAGAAATAAAAAAAGAAGGGCCTAAAATGCCCCTCAAATATTTGATTTGGTATAAAATTACCCTCCATCCACCTATCGGCCCTAAAATACTCCTGACGTCCACCTTTCGGTTCAAAAATACCCTTATGTCTAACGGATCATACTCATTAGGTGGGTGAAGGGTAATATTGTACCAAATCTCATAGTTTTGATTAATGTATTTTTACATTAGGCAAAGGGAAACCATGTTTTCTAAATGAACAATGAGTTTCAGAGACATTTCAGAGTAGTTACCTCTTTTAAGAGGATATTTGAGCAATTATCTCAAACTAGAGAAAGAGTAATGTTTTTATAAATTTGAGCAAGAGAATATATTATTGGGAGTAGTATTGATCACTGATATGGGGGAGAGTTCAAACAACTCACAACCCCATAAACCATATCTTGCCAACATCGGTACACGATCATACTTTTTAGATGAATCCTTAGTGCCTTCGGGCAGAGTTTAGTTGAATGTTACATTGTCAGTCTTACATGTTGCATTCTAAGATTTGCATGTCAGAATACTGAGCTATCCAGTATATTTCAGTTATGTTGTATTGTACACATTTCCAGTTGGGAGTAGGCTTAACATCGAGTTGGACTAGGGTTCAGCGTACCCGTATAGACCCAGAACTACGTGCCCGCATAGGTATATAAGTTCCCTCTGTGGGCATCAGATTTAGTGATCACGCCAGTCATGCCTTTATACCCCTGGCAAGGTATATTGGGTCCTCTTGATGGGGCGTATACATCGGACTCCACATCTAGCTCACGTGATTTTATGTCGGTTAATAGTAGCTCCCATAGTTAGACTTTAGTGCATTTGACCAAGTTTTCAATTATACTTCAGTATTCAGTCTCAGCATGTTAAATTCATGATTAGTACTTGGTCATTGCATTTATTTCAGTTTTCAGTATATTTCAGTATTATCATTCAGTTCAGATTATATCATTGTTTAGTGTGCTTTGTTCAGTTTATGTATTTCATTCAGCTATACTCTATATCCTGCATGCTCAGTACATTCTAAGTACTGACGCATACTCTGCGCAACATCATTTCATGATGTAGGTTCAGGTACTCAGCATCAAGATCACGCATAGATCGGTTATTGATCCACATTTCAGCAGCTTCAGTGGTGAATCCTCTTACTCTGAGGACAACATACATGTTTCCTATATTCAGTCTTTTATTTCAGTTTTAGTTTTTCTAGAGTTAGTTGGGGCATGTCCAAGCAACTTTAGTCAGTATAGGCTTTTTCAGTCATAGTATTAGATTCAGCTTTAGTTTTTGAGTGATTGTTCAATATCACTAAACTCATAGTACTTTATATATATTCAGATCAGTATTGGGTACTCCCCATCTTTCAGTTAATTATTGTTTTAACCTTCCGCATAGTATATATTTATTCAATTATCTTTTAGTATGCTTATGATATGCCAGACACAGGGTTAGCTTGGGGTCACTCATGATCCTAGGTCCCGTGTTGCGTCAAGGGGGTAGCCTCGGGGCGTGACAAACTTGGTATCAGAGGATTAGGTTCAAGAGTCCTAGGATGTTTGAAAGCCATACTAAGTAAAGTCTATTTCATGGGTGTGAAGTGCACCACATCTAATGAGAGGGAGGCTACGAAGTGGTTTAGGAAAAACTTCACATTCTTGCTATTTTTATCGTGTGTGGGTATGATCCTCTTTCCAATCCATCATTATGCGTTTCATATCTTACCTCCTCATAGAGCTTACGCAAGGAATGTTAATGCACGCAATGCTAACGTTGTTCCTCCAGTCCCAGGCCATGAGGTTTAAAATGTAGAGTTTCAGAATGCGATCCAACTTTTGGCTCAAAGTGTGGACAATTAGAACAATCAACAGGCCCCAGTTCCTACTAACACTAATGGTGGATAAGCTGCAGCCAGGGTTCAAGATTTAAATCGGATGAATCCGCCAGAGTTTCTAGGGTCGCTGGTTGGTGAGGACCCATAAAATATCATTGATGAGGTTAATAAAATTTTTGGAGTGATGCAAGTAACCAGTAATTATAGAGTAGAGTTTGCATCCTACCAGCTTAAGGATGTGGCTCACATTTGGTTCACTATGTGGGAAGAAAACAGGGGTATAGATGCAGCTTCTATGACTTGGGAGTGTTTACTGGAGCTTTTCTGGACAGGTTCTTCCTGACGGAGTTAAGAGAGGCTAAAGCTCAGGAGTTTATGAATTTGAGGCAAGGTATAATGTTTGTCCAAGAGTATGGGCTGAAGTTCACTCAACTCTCCAGGTATTCCCTATATATGGTTGCTGATTCGAGGGCACAGATGAGTAAGTTTCTGTTTGGGGTATCCGACTTAGTGAAGATAGAGTGCAGGAATTCTATGTTGTTAGAGGAGATGAATATCTCTAGGCTCATGACTCATGCTCAGTAGGTTGAGGGAGATAAGCTTAGGGAAATGTCTAAGGACAACAAGAAGGCTAGAACAGGTAACTATGAGTACTCTCAGAAGAAATCGGGTGGTGGAAATCGATCACAGTTTCAGTAGAGGTCTAAAGCCCCACCACCTTCAAAATCTAGTGCTCCATACCCCAGGTTTTGATAGGATCAGAAAGGAAGGGCATCAGGCTCTAAGTCTCAGGGGAGTGCTCCAGGTAACAAGACTTTTTCAACTTGTCCAAAGTATGGTAAGAACCCTCCGGGCGAGTGTCTTGCAGGTAAGGAAGGGTTCTTTGGGTGTGGTCAATCTGGCCATAGGTTGAGAGATTTCCCTTCTGCTAGGCAGGGGCAATGAGGTAACAACAATAGGTCTCAGTCTACAGCTCCAGCGGCACCAGCAGATCGCCCAACCAAGCAGGGTGCTTCATCTGGTACAAGTGGCGGTCAGCGCCACAACAGGTTGTATGCTCTCCAGGCTCGCCAGGATCAGGAAGACTCTCCTGATGTGGTCACTGGTACGTTACGAGTCTTTCATTTAGTGTTTATGCCTTGTTAGATCCAGGGCCTACTTTGTCTTTTGTAACTCCATACATAGCAGTACATTTCGGTGTCAGTCCAGAAACTTTTTCGGAACCCTTCTCAGTCTCTACTCCAGTTGGTGACCCAGTTATAGCTAGATGGGTATATACAAAAATTGCCCTGTCACAGTCTGTCAAAAAGTCACCTCAGCAGATCTTGTAGAGTTAGAAATTGTATAATTTGATATCATTCTAGGCATGGATTGGTTACATTCCTGTTATGCCTCAGTCGATTGTAGAACTAGGATCGTTCGGTTTAAGTTTCCAAACGAGCCAGTCTTAGAATGGAAAGGCAGTAGCTCAGTGCCTATCGATCTATTCATTTCTTACATTAAGGCCAGAAAAATAATCTCCAAGGGATGTATCTATCATCTTGTTCGGGTTAAGGATTCAAACTCTGAAACCCCAACTCTTGAGTAAGTCCCAGTATTAAATGAGTTTCCAGAAGTGTTTCCAGAAGATCTACCCGGAGTTCCTCCCGAAAGGGAAATTGACTTCGGAATAGATATCCTTCCAGATACCCAGCCTATTTCTATTCCTCCTTACAGAATTGCTCCAGCCGAGCTTAAGGAATTGAAAGAGCAGTTGAAAGACCTTCTAGATAAGGGCTTCATCAGACATAGTATCTCTCCATGGGGTGCTCCAGTGTTGTTCGTGAAAAAGAAAGATGGTTCTCTCAGGATGTGCATCGACTATCGGCAATTGAACAAGGTCACAATGAAGAATAAGTATCACATCCCCAGGATTGATGACTTGTTCGACCAACTTCAGGGTGCTAGTTACTTTTCTAAGATAGACCTCAAATTCGGCTATCATCAGCTCAGAGTCAGAGATAGTGACATTCTGAAGAACGCTTTCAAAACTCGGTATGGTCATTATGAATTTGTAGTTATGTCTTTTGGAGTAACAAATGCTCCTGCAGCTTTCATGGACTTAATGAACATGGTGTTCAAACTGTATTTGGATTTGTTCATTATCGTCTTTATTGATGATATCCTCATTTATTCTCGTAGTGAGGAAGAGCATGCGACTCATCTAAGGGTTGTTCTGCAAACTCTTAAAGATCACCAGTTATTCGCTAAGTTCAGCAAATGTAAATTTTTGTTACAGTCTGTTGCTTTCCTTGGTCATGTGGTATCTAGCGAAGGAATCCGAGTGGATTCTCAGAAAATAGAAGTAGTGAAGCAATGGCCCAGACCCACCTCTCCAACAGATATCAGAAGTTTCTTGGGTTTGGCTGGGTATTAGAGAAGATTTGTTGAAGAATTTTCATCCATAGCTTCCCCATTGACTAAGTTGACTCAGAAAAAGGTTAAGTTTCAAAGGTCAGATGAGTGTGAGGAAAGTTTCTCAGAACTGAAGACTAGGTTGACTACATCTCCGGTCTTGACTCTACCAGACGGTTCAAACGGTTATGTATTCTGTAGTGATGCATCCAAGGTCGGCCTAGGTTGTGTATTGATGCAGCGAGGTAAGGTCATAGCTTATGCTTCTAGACAACTTAAAGTTCATGAGAAGAACTACTCGACTCATGACCTCGAGCTTGCAGCAGTAGTATTTTACCTTATGATTTGGAGACACTATTTATATGGTGTTCATGTTGATGTATTCACAGATCATAAGAGCCTTCAGTATGTGTTCACCCAAAAAGAGTTGAATCTTCATCAGAGAAGATGGCTTGAGTTCTTCAAAGACTATGATATGAACGTGCTTTATCATCCAGGTAAGGCCAATGTAGTAGCTGATGCTCTTAGCATATTATCTATGGGTAGTGTAGCACATATTGAGTAAGAAAAGAAAGAATTAGCAAAAGATGTTCACTAGCTTGCTCTCTTAGGAGTTGGTCTTATGGACGGGGAAGATGGTGGAGTGATAGTTCAAAATAGATCAGAATCTTCATTGGTAGCAGAGGTTAAGGAAAAACAAGATAGTGATCCTATACTACTTCAGTTGAAGGGTGCAGTTCACCAAAAGAAAGTTGAGGTTTTCTCCCAAGGGGGAGATAGTGTACTTCATTACAACAGTCGCTTATGTGTTCCTAATGTGAGTGAGTTGAGGCACCTGATTCTTGCAGAAGCTCATAACTCCAGGTATTCCATAAATCCAGGTGCCACTAAGATGTACCATGACCTACGGGAAATCTTCTGGTAGAACAACATGAACAGGGACACAACAGATTTTGTGGCTAAGTGATTGCCAACAGGTTAAGGTAGAACATCAGAAACCAGGGGGTATGACTCAAGAGATTACCATTCCTACATGGAAGTAGGAAGTGATAAATATGGACTTCATTATGGGTTTACCTCGTACTCGCAGACAACATGATTCCATTTGGCTAATAGTAGACAGAGTTACTAAGTCCACTCACTTCTTGGCTGTAAAGACTATAGATTCAGCGGAGGACTACGCTAAACTCTACATCCATGAGATAGTCAGGTTGCACGGGGTTCCTTTGTCTATCATCTCAGATAGAGGTCCTCAGTTTACCTCTCATTTCTGGAAATCATTTCAGAAAGGTCATGGTACTCAGGTAACTCTCAGTGCAGCATTTCATCCACAGACGGATGGTCAGGCAGAGCATACCATTCAGACCTTAGGGGACATGTTGAGAGCTTGCATGGTCGATTTCAAGGAAAGTTGGGATGATCACCTACCTCTCATAGAGTTCACCTATAATAATAGCTATCATTCCAGCATTCAGATGGCCCCTTATAAAGCATTATATGGGCGTAGATGCAGATCTCCAGTTGGTTGGTTTGAAGTAGGTGAAGAAGTATTGATTGGGCCAGATTCAGTTTATGAAGCTATGGAAAAAGTTCAGGTCATCAAGGATAGACTGAAGACAGCTTAGAGTCGTCAGAAGTCCTATGTAGATGTGAGGAGAAGGGACTTAGAGCTTGAAATTGATGATTGGGTTTTCCTGAAAGTGTCACCAATGAAAGGATTGATGAGATATGGCAAGAAAGGGAAGCTCAGTCCGAGATATGTAGGTCCTTACAAACTCCTGAAGAGGGTTGTAAATGTGTCTTACGAGTTACAATGGCCAGCAGAACTAGCAACATTCCATCCAGTCTTTCACATTTTCTTGTTGAATAAGTGTATGGGTGATCCAACATCGATAGTACCATTAGAGAGTGTGGTTTGAAGGATAGTATTATTTATGAAGAGGATCCAGTTGAAATTCTTGATCGTCAGGTTCGTAAGTTGAGAAATAAAGAAGTCGCCTCAGTGAAGGAGTCAGTCTGTAGAGGGAGCTACTTGGGAAACAGAAGCAGCCATGAAGGCCAATTATCCTCATCTGTTTCCTTCCAATTTTATTTCAGCTTCAGGTAATAGTTCCTCTCTAGTCTCTCAGTTTAATCTTGCGTAAATTCAGTCTCAGTATCATGTTCCTTCAGTTGTTCTTACATTTTCAGTATATTTGCATGTTCTTGGAACTCAGTTCAGCCAGATATCAGTTTCTAGTACTTAGTGGTAGGAATTGCACCTCTTTCCCTCCATACTCAGCTAGTTTAGGCTTCATTCTAGGATGAATTTTCCCAAGGAGTGGATATTATAATACCTTGGAAGACTGACTTAGGATGTTGCAGCAGGAAAACAACATAAATTGGTGTACCACGGCAGGGTTCACGGACCTTGAAAGGAACCACGGTCCGTCGACCTGCGCGTGGTTCACACCCAGCCCAGAAGTGGCGTACCACGGAGCCCTTCACGGGCCGTGAACCACCGCACGAGCCGTGGGGAGGCTCGTGGAGGTGAGAAAGAACCTCCCAAGCTCAGGCATGAGACCACAGAGCCCTCCACAGACCGTCGTCTTGAAGACGGGGCGTGGAAGGGTCCGTGAACCGGAACCCACATGCCACAACCTAAGTGAAGAAACACGGTGACCTTCACGGTCCGTGGTCCTTCACACGGGCCGTGGTTGGCCTCCTCCCAGAAACAATAGCCACTGAATAGCAGACCACGACAAACCGTCGTCCTGGTGATGGTCCGTCGTCCGCCTCCGTCAGGTTTTAAGTGGGGTCGTTTTTGTCTTTTCCCCAAGGCGTTGGACACCTAAACTACGTCGTTTTACTCATTTTAAGCCTAGTATTCTAATCAGAACCTACCCCAATCGATTCAATATCCAAAATTCACCAAAACTAGAGAAAGAAAAAAAAGAAACAGTCGACCAAGCCCTCTCCAAGAACGCAGCATGTTTTCTTCAGTTCCAGCTTCGAAATCGAAAGATTTCCCCATGAATTTCGTCACCAGGTATGTGGGATTTCACTGGTGGGTTTCTTTCATCAACTAGGTCCCTAGAATTCAGTTAGATTCTTGATTCCCTTTATCTTGGTTAGACCTAGGGTTTCTAGAACTTTAGATAATTGTTGTGATTTAGCTGTTATAGTGTTCTTAATCAGATTATCATGTTTTTGTAACATTGTTGTTTAGTTCCTTGCATGAAACTCAGAACCCTAGTTGTGTAGATTCTCTTAGTTCATGAATTACACTTGTTAGGTCAGTTAAATAGCTAAATATGCTCCAGTTTTTGAATGTTACATTGTCAGTCTTAAATGTTGCATTCTCATATTTACATGTTAGAATATTGAGCTATCCAGTATATTTCAGTTATGTTGTATTGTACACATTTCCAGTTGGGAGTTGGCTTAACGCCGAGTTGGACTAGGGTTCAGTGTAACTGTATAGTCCCAGAACTACGTGCCCCCGTAGGTTTATAAGTCTCCTATGTGGGCATCAGATTTAGTGAATATGCCAATCATGCCTTAATACCCCTGGCAAGGTATATTGGGTCCTCTCGATGGGGCGTATACATCGGACTCCACATCTAGCTCACGTGGTTTTATGTCGGTTAATAGTAGCTCTCATAGTTAGACTTTAGTGCATTTGACCAGGTTTTCAATTATACTTCTGTAATCAGTCTCAGCATGTTAAATTCATGATTAGTACTTGGTCATTGCATTTATTTCAGTTTTCAGTATATTTCAGTATTATCATTCAGTTCATATTATATTATTATTTAGTGTGCTTTATTCAGTTTATGTATTTCATTCAGCTATACTCTATATCCTGAATGCTCAGTACAATCTAAGTACTGACGCATACTCTGCGCTACATCCTTTCATGATTTAGGTTCAAGTACTCAGCATACAGATCACACATAGATCGATTCCCAATCCGCATTTCAGCAGCTTCAGTGGTGAGTCCTCATACTTCAAGGACAACAGACATGATTCCTATATTCAGTCTTTTATTTCAGTTTCAGTTTTGCTAGAGTTAGCTGGGGCATGTCCCAGCAACTTTAGTCAGTAGAGGCTTTTTCAGATATAGTATTAGATTCAGCTTTAGTTTTTGAGTGATTGTTCAGTATCACTAAACTCATAGTACTTTTTATATATTCAGATCAGTATTGGGTATTCTCCATCTTTAAGTTGATTATTATTTTAAGCTTACGCATAGTATATATTTATTCAATTATCTTTTAGAATGCTTACGATATGTCAGACACAGGGTTAGCTTGGAGTCACTCTTGAACCTAGGTCACATGTTGCGTTGTAACATCCCAGAAATTAGTAGGCTAAACTAGGGCAAAACCTGGGGGTTAACGTCAAGTAAAAAGGGAAAGAGCCAAGGAAGAAGGGCAAGGGCCAAGGCAAGGTGCCAAGGCTGCCCTAGCTTGCCAGGGCACTGCCCACCTCCAAGCCAGCCTTCACGGCTCGTGGTGGTGAGGCAGTGAGCCCCTCAAAGCTCCCCAAATTGGCCTCCTCCGTACGAGCCACTTCACGGCTCGTGAAGACCTAGACGGCTCGTGGGAATGGTTGTGGTCTTACCTTGAATTGTTGGGGGTTTAGTATGGTGTAGCATAGCTACTGGTCAAGGGACTACAGGCACCTTCACAGGCCGTGTTACCCTTGACAGCTCGTGAAGAGGCGCGTGGTCTCTGGGCAGCCCACCTAAAATAAGGGTTATTTTGGGAAGTCCCCTTTTAAGTGGTTATTAAGTGAGATCGTTTTCCCTAAGTTTTATACACCTATATAAGTGAATTTAACCCAAAATTCCACCCATTCAACTCATTATTTCAAAAACCCAAATCAATTCCCCGAAGCTCTTCTCTCAAATATTTTTCTCTCTAGAAACTAGAAGAAAAAGAAGGAAGTTCAATTAGGATCAAGGTCAAGGTTCAATTATCCCATGGAAGCTTAGCATTGGGATTTGTTTTTAAGGTATTATAGCTTTCATCCATGGACATCTCTCATCCATGGAGTTCCTTCAAAATCGCATTTCAAAAGATAGAAACCCCCAAGAGTTAGGGTTTGATTCAAAAGTCATGGGTTCCTTCAAAAACGATTCTAATAGTTGAATTATGTTATTATAAGCATGAATTTATGATTTCCTATGAGTTTTATGTTGTATCCCCAAGAACCCATGAAGTCTCCATATTTCTCAAAGTTGATGATATGATGTGAGTCTTTGTTGATGAAAGGTGACTTGTATAAATTGATGCATGAGGTGATAGGTTCACATGAAATTATGATTAAATCCATATCTAATGCTTGAATTCTAGTTGTGTTGATTGAAATTAGGTTTTAACCTCAAGGAGGTAAAGTATGAAATTATGCTTGTTTTATGAAGTTTATGTAAATACGTTAATGATGCTTTGAGAGTGAAGTGTTATTCATTATGTTGTTGTTGTTGTGGGCTGATTGAAAGGTTATTCTTATGAAGCCTAATGAACCTTGTTGTGAAAGGTTGTTCTCACAAGTTAAGGGTCTTAAGGTTGAAAGGCTTTTTCTCACCTAATTGAACCTAAGAGTAAAAGTGATCATGGATGGTGATAGTTGCTCACGCATGGTCTAAAGAGCTATTCTAATGAATTAACTTGGATTGATTGTTACGGACATCTTTCCATGAGAGATGAGTTAAGTACGACTTAATAACTATCTTGTGGAATTTATGCCTAGTAACGAGTGGATATTGAAATGCGATGGAGGCTCACACATAGTTGAGTTCGGGCTTCCAAAATGGGAATTCTCACCTAGTAGAGTCTGGATTTCCCAAAGTATGTCTCATGATATGGAAGCCTTCACCTAGTGGAGTACGGGTTTCTAGTAGCAATCTACATATCCCATAAACTATGTGCCCCGTAGGATGTTTAGCTAGTGGATCTACCTAAGCTAACAAACCGGTTCTACCTTAGGCAAGTAGACCAACCCTTTTCGTTGTGAGTAACACCGGGAGGGATCATGTGATAGTTCACATGGTCTCATGTCGGTTAAGGCTATATTCAAACTACAACAAGATTAACAATGAACTAAGACATGCTTGAAAAAGCATCTCATAGTTTTCAAATACAATGAACTAAGACATGCTTGAAGAAGCATCTCATAGTGTTCAAGATAATAATGAACTAAGATGTGCTTAAAGAAGTATCTTGAAGTGTTCAATGGAAGGAGGAACTAATATGTTCTTAAAGAAGTATCTTATAGTGTTCAAGAGTTTTAAAAGATGACGAACATGAATGATGGCCTAAAGTGGTTTACTTTGCATGGGTGGGATTTATAGGGTCTTATTCATGCCTTGCACAAGTATGCTTTGAGGCTATTTATGAATTGTTCCTCTTCTGTTATGATGAGCTTTGTATTAACTATGTTCATGAATATGTTATTACCTCTTATGCATGTTTAACTTGGTAAATTACATGTATACTTGGTGCATTTTTGTACTAACGCATACTTTTCCTACATTTTCCCCAAGTGTAGGGCCCGGCACTAGAGGTGATCATACTTGTGGCTAGAGCTTGGATTTGAGTGTTCCCGAGCTTGGTGAGCCCTCATGGTTCGAGGACGGATTTCATATGTCTAGTTTCTTTCATGTTCTTTCCCTTTTTGAACAATGTTGTATGGGCTAGTCCCTATTTAATTAACTGTTGTAATAGATGACTTTAATGAGACAAGTGTCTAGATTTCCGCTTTCTTTTATGAAAAAAAAAACTTCTTGAGACTTGAAATATGTTTTACTCTTATTGTTATATTGCTTATGTTATGAGAACTAAGAGGCTTGTATAGAGTCCTTCGGGGTTCTATACTCCATGTTACATCTAAGGGCTACCCCTAGGTCGTGACAAACTTGGTAATCAAAGCACAAGGTTTAGAAGGATTCTAGGAAGGTGTCTCATAAGCCACGTCTAGTAGAGTCTTGTTCATGAGTGTGAAGCGCACCACATTTATGAATGAAAACCTACAAGATGTTTAGGAAATTCCACTTCTTTCATTACTCTTAAGTCGTGCAATAGAGTTTAACTCTATAAGGTCTTTCTTCTAATCCTTGCCCAACGGTCTACAGGATATGACTACTAGAAGGGCTTTCACAGGAAGAAAAGAGGAAGACAATGTGAATCAAGGAGCTCCTCCTCAAGCTCCTAAAGCTCTGATTGATCCTACGGTTATGTCAAATGTGGAGGTTAGGTCTGCCTTTCAAATGTTGGCCCATGCTTTGGCGGCTCAAGCCAATAGAGATGTCGTAGCTCCTATGAATCCTAATGTGAATTCGGAGGATTCAAGAGTGAGGGAATTTTCAAGAATGAACCCCCCCCCCCCCCGAATTTCATGGCTCCAAAGTTGAGGAGGATCCTCAAGAATTTGTAGACGAGGTTTATAAAGTACTTGCTATTATGGGGGTGATTTCAGTAGAGAAAGCGGAGTTAGCCGTTTACCAATTGAAAGGTGTTCCTCAAGTATGGTATAATCAATGGAAGGATGATAGGCCGGTAGGAGTGGGTCCCAAAGAGTGGTAATTGTTTAAATCAGCGTTTCTTGATAGATTCTTTCCCCGAGAGTTGAGGGAAGCTAAGGTGGAAAAGTTCATTAACCTTCGCCAAGGAAGTATGAGTGTGAAGGAGTATGCCCTAAAGTTTACTCAATTGTCCAAGTATGCTCCAACTATAGTGGCAGATTCGAGGGATAGGATGAGTAGGTTTTGACGGGGGTGTGCGACATGGTAGAAAAAGAATGTCGTATGGCAATGCTCCATTATGATATGGATATCTCACGTCTTATGGTGTACGCCCAACAATTTAAGGAATCGAAACTCAAGGAAAATAATAGGGAGGTGAAAATAGCTAGGACCAGTGATGGGAACTTCTCCAATACTAGATCTGATGGACAAGGTCGACCTAGAATTCAACAAAGGCTTTCCGATCAAGTTTTCCCCAATACTCATAGGTATAATCAAGAGACGGTGTCTAACCCTAAGCCTCAAGGAGGGAGAAATAGTGAATCTTTGTTGCTTAAGCCTACTTGCACTAAGTGTGGAAGGAAGCATTATGGTAGGTGCCTAGCCGGCAAAGATGGTTGTTATGGTTTTGGTAATGATGGTTACAAAATTAGGGATTGCCCAATACTTAAGGAAAAGGGGAGAGAGGCCAAGCAAGCTTCTCTTAGTGGTTCGTATTCCAATGCTCCCAAGCAAAACCTTTTCTATGAACTCTGGTCTAGAGATGACAAAGAGAGCTCTCCGGATTAAGTCACCATTATGTTGATAGTTTCCATATATATGTAAATGTTTTATTATATCTCGGTGCTACTTTTTAGACTTTGATGTTATTCTCGGTATGAATTGGTTGCATTCCTAGTATGTTGCTATGGATTGAAGAACTCGTGTAGTCAAGCTTTAGTTCCCAATTGAGCCTATCCTAGAATGGGAGGGGAAAGGTTAGTTGTTCCTTATATGAAGGTTAGAAGGATGATGGCTAAGGGTTGATTTTACCACCTAGTTAGGGTGAGGGAAGTAGATTGTGTTTAGCCAAATTCAAAAAAATAGGGGTTAGTTATTTCTCTAAGATTGATCTTAGGTCAGGATGGCACCAAATAAGGGTGAGAGGTGAAGATTTTCCAAAGAAGTATTTTAGGACCCGGTATGGTCATTATGAGTTTTAGTTATTTTGTTTGGGGTAGTGTGACACATATTGAAGAAGATAAGAAAGATTTGATTCAAAATGCTCATAGGTTGGCCCGGTTAAGTGTTCAATTAGTGGACTCCACCTAGGGTGTTATGGTTACAATGGGTCCGAATTGTCTTTGGTGACATGTGGAAGTTAAGTAAGAGCTTGATCCAATTTTAGTTGACTTGAAAAGAAGCGATGCTTAAGGAATTAGTGGAGGCTTCCTCCCAAGGGGGAGATAGGGGTGCTTAAATAGTAAGGTTGTGGAGTGTTCCGAGTGTTTATGAATTTGGATATTCTTGGAAATTCCACCTATGAAGGAAGTTATGATATTGTTAAGGAAGGGAAGCTTAGTCCCCGGTATGTAGGCCCATGCCAAAATTGGAGGACTATTGATAAAGTTGCCTAGGAGTTAGATTTGCAAAGTAAGTTGGTTTCGGTGCATCCGGTGTTTCATGTCTTCATGCTTGAGAAGTGTATTGGAGATCCGAAATCTATAATCCCCTTAGAAGGGTTGGAGATTGATGAGACTCTTTCATATGAGGAAATCCTGGTAGAGATTCTAGACCGGCAAATTAAGAGGTTGAGGAACAACGAAATAGCTTCCGTGAGGGTTTTGTGGAGGAATCAACTAGTTGAGGGTGCTACTTGGGAGGCCGAGGCCGATATGAAGTCCTGCTATCCTCATCCTTTTCCTTCTACTCCTATTCTAGCTTGAGATGATGAGTTCCTCTTGAGTTTTTCCTTGTTTTGGGAATCATGTGTGCAATTGATCTTTTCCATGATTTCCCTATGATATGCATGTTCTTGAGAAATCTATGTTTAGTAAGAAAATGAGTTTTCATGATTGATTTTCCTCATGTTGTTGTGCATTAAGTAGAAGTTGCCTATATGCTTCATGAGATGAATTGTTTAACATGCTTTAATTATGCTATTTCAGAGTAAATTGTATAAAGGCTCCATGAGATTGTGTTGAGCATGATTTTAGCTTAGAGAAGGTAATTCCCCCTATGAATATGAGAAATGTTGAGATTTCATGCATAATAGGTTGTTAGATGTAGTTCTTACTTCCTTGTGATGCATTGAGTTGGAGTTGATGTTTCCTCCTTTGAATTGTGCACTATTTTTTATGTTGCATGCATGATGGGCTGCTAGTCTTGAGTCTTTACTTCCATAAGGTGTCTAGATCGTCATTCGAGGAGAAATTTTCCCAAGGGGGAGATATTTTAACACCCTAGAAATTAGTAGGCTAAACTAGGGCTAAAGTGGGGGTTAACGTCAAGGAAAAATGGCAAGAGCCAAGGAAGAAGACCAACCCTTTTCGATGTCGGTAACACCGGGAGGGATCATGTGATATTTCACATGGTCTCATGTCGGTTAAGGCTATATCCCAAATACAACAAGATTAACAATGAACTAAGACATGCTTGAAGAAGCATCTCATAGTTTTCAAATACAATGAACTAAGACATGCTTGAAGAAGCATCTCATAGTGTTCAAGATAATAATGAACTAAGATGTGCTTAAAGAAGTATCTCGAAGTGTTCAATGGAAGGAGGAACTAAGATGTGCTTAAAGAAGTATCTCATAGTGTTCAAGAGTTCTAAAAGATGACGAACATGAATGATGGCCTAAAGTGGTTTACTTAGCATGGGTGGGATTTATGGGGTCTTATTCATGCCTTGCACAAGTATGCTTTCAGGCTATTTATGAAGTGTTCCTCTTGTGTTATGATGAGCTTTGTATTAACTATGTTCATGAATATGTTGTTACCTCTTATGCATGTTTAACTTGGTAAATTGCATGCTTTCAAATGAAATGTCCCTTTTTTGCATGTTTTAAAGGTTTTCATGCATAGTTATCATACTTAGTGCATTTTTGCCCTAACGCATACTTTTCCTACATTTTCCCCAAGTGTAGGGTCCGGCACTAGAGGTGATCATACTTGTGGCTAGAGCTTGGATTTGAGTGTTCCCGAGATTGATTAGTCCTCATGGTTCGAGGACGTATTTCATATGTCTAGTTTCTTTCATGTACTTTCCCTTTTTGAACAGTGTTGTATGGGCTAGGCCCTATTTCATTCACTATTCTAATAGATGGCTATAATGAGACAAGTGTCTAGACTTCCGTAATATTTTATGGAAAAAAAAACTTCTTGAGACTTGAAATATGTTTTACTCTTATTGTTCTATTGCTTATGTTATGAGAATTAAGTGGCTTGTATGAGTCCTTCGGGGTTCTATACGCCATGTTACATCTAGGGGGTACCCCAGGGTCGTGACATGCGTCAAGGGGGTAGTCTCGGGGCGTGACAATTTATCTCAACATAACTCAACTGAATGTCTGAAAATACTCATTTGCAATAGTAATAATAATTTGAAAAACAGTCTTTAGAATAAAGAAAGTGCTAAGAAACTCCTCAACTCTAACTATCTATGAAGCCTCTAATACTAGGATAGATGTAGGGACAAGACCCACGACAACTCAATAATAAAAGGAAAATAAATGTGAAATCCTTCCAAAATCAAGAAGGCTCACTAAAGCTATTTGAAGTGCAAAGTGATCTTAGCGAAACACCTGTTAATGATCCTAAATACATGTATATGTATCATAAAAGATGGAAGTCGAATGATATAACTACATTTGAATGTACGAGTATATGTAATATAGCTGAGGTGAAATAATTGAATTTAAGGACTGCAATAGGTATAAAATAAACTCAAGTGATTGTAAATAATTAAAGGCATGAAACCATTTAACTTTAGAAAATATTTTCTCATCTCTGAACTTTAACATAATAAGTTATATATAAAAATACACCTTAACTCTATTGGGAGATTCTTTAACCAACAACCATCACTATGAGCTAAGTGATGATACAATGTCTTGTCCATGCTACCAGAACTCTCCTATATTGTGTCTGGATATAGAACCTCTCAACTAGGTGGATCCACTAAGCTTTTCCCGAAGGCTCTAAGGATTCAGCTAAAAAGTATGATCTTGTACCCTTGTTAGCAAGACATGGTTTATGGGGCTGTGAGTTTTCTGAACTCTCCCCCATATCGGTGCTCAATACTACCCCCAATAATATATACTTTTGCTCAAATGTATAAAACATTTCTCTTTCTCTTGTTTAAGATAATTGCTCAAACTATCCTCTTAAAAGACGTAACTTCTCTGAAATATCTCTGAACCTCATTGTTCATTCAGAAAAAAAGGTTTCTTTTTTCATAATGTAAATATACATTCTGGGTAGAGATAATACTCAAAAGGGGCTTCTTTAAGAGGTAACTGCTATGTACTTACTCCTTCTGAAAACTCTTTCAACTCTTTGTCAAAAAAAAAGTCTACTCTTTTTCTTCATGTAAAAATGAAATATTTGGGAAATACTTAGTTCCCTTATACTCTTTCTCAAAATGCTCTTTACTTCCTCAAAACTGAGTTTAAACAATAATGTTTTGTTTAAAATATTCTCTATAAGAATTCAATGAATACTGAAGGATATGATTCATGCTAAAAAATAGACTTGAACAATCAACTCAATAATCGCAATACACAATGTATAACAATTCAATGATTAGAAGTAGGAATCCAATAATCAACAACTCAAGAACTCAGAACTGTATATCAACTCATCTCAAGAATACTCAAGTATAAGGATAGAACCCTAGATTACTATTTTACTGATTTAAAAGTAGATGTAGGGCGTGAGGATAAACTAGTCCAACACTATGATATCCTTACATACCTAGAAGAAAAAGTTTCTTGCGAAATCGAAGAAACTTGAAGAATGCTTGAACCCTAGCTATTCTCCTCTTAGAACCTTGCTCTAATATCTTGAAGTTTTAATGAACGTAAAAGAGTTGACTAAGACACTTTAAGCCCCTAATTAGGTTTAAAACATCGTGGTTTAGGCTTAGAATACGGGTTAAAATGACGTAGTTTAAGTACCAAACGCATAGGGGAAAGTCCAAAATGACCCCAGCTTTTAAAACTGAAAAGCTGACTTAGAAGAGAGCTTTCACGGACTATTTAAAGCTTCACGGTCTGTGAAACTCTTGACGGATCGTCTAGATGGTCATCAAGCTTCACTACAACGGGTATAACTTTTACTCCAAACTTGAATTGAGGCAAACTTGGTGGCGTTCGAAAGAGGACTCGAAGACCTTTAATTTGATGGGTCATGGACTACCTAATACATTTTGTGTTGATAGATATGATTGTATGAGGTTGAGAAAAACTAAAAAACGGATGGGTCCCTTTCACGGATGACTTCACGGTCCGTGTTAAGTTTCACGGACCGTCCAAGTATCCGTGAACCTTCATGGGCATTGGGTTCAACTTCACGGGTGGGGTGACGGGTCGTGGACCTCTTTACGGCCCATGAGCCCCTCTGTGGAACTTGCCTTAAACATTACTCAAGTTCACCCTTCACCACGGTTTTTTGTACAAACCTTGACCTTGAGCTTTCTTCTGGCTCAACAGAGACCTTGACTAGAGCTTCTTAAAGAGGGAAAGAGTGGGGTCCTTTTGGGTTCTGACTAAAGGATATTTGAAGGGTATGTTGAAAACATAGGACTTCTGAAAAGGTAGCTTTTGAATAATTTTGGTGCTTAATCCACAATAATTTTTGTTGTGGTTTGCCTCTTCTATTAGGAGAGGATCAAGTTCTTATTGTATGTCAAAATATAAAAAGGGCACAATTTGATTTCTTAACCAAACTCATCAAGTATGCTCCATGTCTGTCCATGAGTGACATGGGCCTCGCAACAAGTACAATGTTTTTTACCCAACGCCAACTCATGCAAACCACACTATATTTTTTAAGATTCTTCACCGTCAAAATCACCCCTCTAGTAGCTAGCCACACAAAGCATCACACCTTCCTCGACACCTTAGGAATCTAGACCGAAGTATGTGGAAAACTAACCTCTGTCCTAACCATTAGCTTCTAGCTTCTCATAAAAGTACTTAGCTAAGGTCTAAGAATGAGTTGTTATTCCTGAGATCCCAACTCAAGGGATCACATTTGTCAATTGGCTCCCCTTGCTATTGGAGTAAATCTAGAATCTTTGAAACTCGATCACCTCTCAGTCCTGGAATTACCTCCTAAACTTCATATCCCAAAAACTACCATCTCCTTGTGTCCCCTAATTGCTAAATGGATGATTCCCTCTGGCAAGAGACTCTATACAACGCAAAAAATTTATCCTTTAGCACCATTCCTCCACACCAATTTTTCTCGCAGAATCTAACTCTACTCCCATCCCTAGCCTTAAAAACAATGTTGCCTAAGAATGCATCCCACCCTTTAATTATATTCTTCCACACACCACACCCAAAAGACATTGTGATCCCATTTGTTCTCCATCCCCCTTCGATTACACCATATTTATCCATAATCAACCCCCTCCATAAAGATTCTTCCTCTACCATAAATCTCTACAATTATTTACCCAAATTACTTTTTTAAAATCTTAAAGTCTTGGCCCCAAGCCCTCCCTTCTGCTTAGAAGATGTGATGGTCTCCCAACAAACTATGTTTTTCTCCTTTGTCCTATCCACTACATCCAAAAGGAAATTTCTTTGCAATATTTTTAGCTTACCAGTAACAGTTATAGGCGCCTTAAACAATGACATACAATAAGTAGGGAACTCGATAATGTGCTTTTAATAAGCACTTGCCTTATTTGGATTAGTACCTTTTTTGTCAACTTGCTAACCTCTTCTTTACCCTCCAAATAATTGTTAGATTTTAGCAAGGTGTGAATGGGAAATAAGAATGAGAAATTGTAAAATGTGGGGGAACCAATTTGGAGGGAAAATGAAAATTCATTCCAAATGGAAAGCCTTTGAAAATGAAAAGTCATTTCTCCCATATTGGTAGAAGAAAGGAAAAATATTGTCCTTATATTAGGGAACACTTCCTTTAACTCTTAAAGGGTTAAGAAGAAGGTGCCCCCTCACGCCGTCGTCGTCGCTCGCTCGAACTCGGCCTTGGCTTCGGCTTCGGCTTCGTCTAGGGCTTTGGATTTGGCAAATGATTTGATTGATAATATTTTTGGAAAAAATTTATTTAAATTAATCTCGTCAAGTAATTTCCATTCTCTTAAAAATTAATTCAGAATGTTAATTAATTAACATTATTATTTGAAATTCACGCGTAACAGTAAAGTCATTTTGAAGGGACTTGTTCCTTTCGAAAAGACGTTATTTTTCTCAAAAGACTCAAACGTTCTGGAAAGACATGTCTGAACAGATGCGTTCACACCACTGTCCGAATAGACGAGTTCCTTGCTGCAATTGGCTATAAATAGAGAGGTTTTTCCCAGTTTTCAGACACTGATACATTTTCTTATAAAATCAAAATTGTCGATCGATTGAGTATGTGTGTACTCTCGTTGTTGTTATTGCGTTCACTGAAATTAGTGAAGTTTGAGGTACCGCTACATCTCTAATAGTTAATCCGTTTTATCTTGGGAGGAATTAATCTGCAACCTCGGGTACTTGAGGGGATTAAATTTCTTAAAGAAACACATTGGGTTCTGTAGACTCAGATTATTTATTTTCTTTTTGTTTCATCTTTTTTTTGTTTTTGTTTTTCCTAACCTTAATACAGGAGATAACAAGCTTAAGAAATTTATATCGGGTTCTGTATTTGAGGTTTCTGGAGATTAAAACCTTTGTGGTTTTCTACTCAGTTTGAATTTTAAAAATTCATTCGATTAACGATTAGAAGAACATAAAAACTTCATCATTAAATCAGAAACAGGCTGTATAAAGATTTATTCTTCACTACTAGTATTTCACATACTAAATTGTCTGCCATTTGTGACAGAATAATGACAAATTCAAGACAAGTAAATGTTGGAACAGTAATTGCTGCACCAAAATCGGTTGCACACAATCGTTCAACTGCTGCCCTTGCGTCGGCTGACTTCAAGAGATGGCAGCAAAAGATATTCTTCTATCTGAGTACGTTGAGTTTGCAGAGGTTCATTAGTAAGAACGTTCCTATTCACTCGGATGAAACTCTGGACGAAGAACGATTCTTAGTAACAGAAGCATGGAAGCATTCAGATTTTTTGTGTAAAAACTATATTCTGAGTGGCCCTCAAGATGATCTGTACATTGTGTACAGTAGTGTCAAAACCTTAAAGGAACTCTGGGAAGCTATAGAAAAGAAGTACAAAACTAAGGATGCCAGAATGAAGAAGTTCATTGTGGCAAAGTTCTTGGACTATAAGATGATACACAGTAAGACCGTCGTCACCCAAGTTCAAGAATTGCAGGTCATAATCCATGATCTCCTTGCTGAAGGTATAAATTTATATAATACCTATGTTGAACATATTAAGTATGTTCTTAATACTCACATAATCTTTGATGTAGGATTGATTGTAAATGATGATTTTCAAGTGGCGGCCATTATTGAGAAGTTACCTCCGCTGTGGAAGGACTTCAAAAACTACTTGAAAAATAAACGCAAGGAGATGATTGTTGATTCTCTCATGGTAAGGCTGAGAATCGAAGAGGATAACAAGGCCGCAGAAAAGAGGTCACGTGGTAATTCAACAATATCTGGAGTAAATATTATTGAAGAAGATCCCACAAAATCAAAGAAAAGAAAGAAAGCATCTGGAGCAAAGAGCAATCCTCCTAAGAAGAAATTCAATTGAAACTGCTTCAATTGCAGCAAACGTGGTCATAGGGCTACTGAATGTCGAGGTCCCAAGAAGGAAAAGAAGAAGGATCAAGCAAATTTTGCTGAATCCAAAGAAGAGATGGACGATCTATGTACAATGCTTTCAGAATGCAACTTGGTTGGAAATCCAAGAGAATGGTGGATAGATTTTGGTGCCTCATGCCATGTTTGTGCCAACAAAGAATTATTTGCATCATATACTCCAACACCAGCAGACGAGAAGTTGTTTATGGTGAACTTCGCTGCTGCAAAGGTGGAAGGAACTGGCAAGGTCCACCTAAAGATGACATCGGGCAAGGTGGTGACTTTGAACAGGGTCTTGTATGTTGCGGAATTGCACAAGAACTTAGTTTCTATACCAGTTCTTACCAAGAATGGATTCAAATGTGTATTTGTTTCTGATATAGTTGTAGTATGTAAGAATGAGATGTATGTAGGAAAAGGTTACCTCACTGAGGGCCTCTTCAAACTCAATGTAATTGCAGTTGATATAGATAAATATTATGCTTCTTCTTACTTGCTTGAGTCAAAATGTTTATGGCATGAACGTTTGGGACACATCAATAACAAAACCTTGTGAAAACTGATTAACTTAAATGTCTTGCCTAAATTTGAGTGTGATAAATCAAAATGTCAAGTTTGCGTTGAATCTATGTATGCTAAGCATCCTTATAAATCTGTTGAAAGCAATTCATACCCCTTAGAACTGATTCACACTGACATTTGTGACATGAAGTAAACACCATCAAGGGTGGAAAAAAGTATTTCATAACTTTTATTGACGATTGCACTAGATACTGTTATGTCTATTTGCTAAATGGTAAGGATGAAGCAATAGATGTATTTAGGAAATATAAAACTGAAGTTGAAAATCAGTTGGATAAAAAGATCAAACTGATCAGAAGTGATAGAGGTGGAGAATATGAATCTTCATTTGCAGAAATATGTTTGGAAATGGAATCATCCATCAAACTACTGCTCCTTACTCTCCCCAATCTAATGGAACTGCGGAAAGGAAAAACCGAACTTTAAAGGAAATGATGAATGCCTTACTTATAAGTTCAGGTTTACCACAAAACTTGGGGGGCGGAAGCTATCCTTACAGCGAATCGAATACTCAATAGAGTGCCTCACAGCAAGATACATGATTGATGCGACTGTTAGTTCCTAGTTTATCTGAATCAGGTGTGTCTGATTATTCCATATGAGAAATGGAAAGGTAGAAAACCCAACTTGAAATATTTCAAAGTGTGGGGGTGTCTAGCAAAAGTCCAGGTTCCTATACCTAAAAGGGTAAAAATAGGACCTAAGACTTTGGATTGTGTATTCATTGGATATGCCACAAACAGTAAGGCGTGTCGATTTTTGGTTCATAAGTCCGAACATCCGGATATTCATGACAATACAGTAATGGAATCAGATAATGCTGAATTCTTTGACCATATTTATCCATATAAAACTAGACTTGAGTTATCTAGTGGAGGGTCTAAACGACCTCGAGAAGAACCAAAAGAGAATATATATAATGAAGAGAATCCAAGGCGTAGTAACCGTCAAAGGACAGCTACTTCATTTGGATCTGACTTTGTAACATTTCTTCTTGAAAGTGAGCCTCAAACATTCAAGAAAGCTATGTTTTCTAGCGACTCAGCCTCTTGGAAGGAGGCTGGCAATAGTGAGATTGAATCAGTCTTAAGCAATCATACTTGGGAGTTGGTTGATCTTCCTCTAGGAAACAAACCCTTGGGTTCGAAATGGATTTTAAAAAGGAAGATGAAATATGATGGAACTATTGACAAATATAAAGCATGTCCTGTTGTCAAAGGCTTTAGACAGAAAGAAGGTATTGATTATTTTGACACATACTTGCCAGTGACTAGGATTACATCAATTCGGATGTTAATTGCCCTAGCTGCAGTATACGGTCTTAAAATCCATCAAATGGATGTGAAAATCGCCTTCTTAAATGGAGAGCTGGAGGAAGAGATTTACATGGAACAATGATTAACGTTTCAAGCAAACCTCATCCAATTCTAGGTGTAAACGATCGTTAAGCAGTATAAAACCCAACAAATGAGTTGGGGTCGAATCCCACAGGGAGCAGTACGTGTTCAAAGTTCAATTAAGAAGTACGAATGTGATCTAACTAGATATAGGAATAGAAATTATCGGGAAAAAAATATGAAACAAATCAAAGGGGTGACATTAAATGTCAGATGGGGGTTTTTTGGTTTGCAATTATCAACTACAATGCAGTCACAAATAATTTGAGATAACAGTAAGGAGAGGAATTCTCGGGATATGATCGATTATAGGCAAATTTCGATATATGGGTAATTGAAACTACTAGTAAATAGCTAAATATCAGTGCGTAGGCTAGACTATAATTGAAATAGTTTTCTCTCAAACAACTATTCCACTTCAAGTGATTTCTCTCGAACATCAACAAGCATAGCAATTAAGAACAACACATAACCTTAATACATCTTCTTTCTCGAGAAAGATGGGTAGGATTGGGTTTAGGATTAACTCTCTCGAGCTGAACCCAAATCAACCCAATACCTACAAACCATCAATCAAAAGCTTTGGTTCTAAAAACTCTCTCTCGAGCAAGCTAAGAACACAAAATTAGAACTGCATTTGCAACTACAATTCATAAATTAAACTTTCAGCTAATGATTAAACCAACTTCAATATAGCATTTAAACTAGTAATTAACAATACCCATAAACTAATTCAACCCATAATCATATGATCATACCCCAAGAATTGGAGTTTTAGCCAAACATCATAAAAGAGTAAAAAAGGTTACCAAATCGATCAGCCATCAACTGGGTAATAGTAATTAAGCCTTTACAATGCTTCAATTTGAAGAAAATTTGGAACCCACTTGCAAAATATCCAAATTGAATCTCAAAAAAATTTCAAGTCTACTAAGAAACTGTCCCAAAAACTCCAGAGAAAACTGTTCTAGACTTAAAAGAAATTAAAAGCTAAAAAGAACTGCTCAATTTACAGTTCAAAATTCTATTTATAGTTGCCGAAAATTAGCCACGAAAGGACATTGGGCGATATAAGTTGGGTTCGTCAGGTCGTTCGGCGAACCGCCCTTTGCTCTCTTCTGTCGCCTTTTTGCATTAGCTCTCAGCATCCTAAAGTCCTGTAACTTTGGGCGATCACTCTTGGCATCGTGAAACTGCTCGACGATTCGCCGACTGCCCCTTTTCTGTCGCCGACTTGGTTTCTTCCCTCGGGGCTGACACACTGGAACTTTAGGCGGTCAAAATGTCCACTCGTCGTTTTGCCGAGCGCTCTTGGCGATCATCAGGCTCGCCTTTCTTCACTTCTTCAGTTTGTTTTGTTCCTTTTTGCCTGTTAGTGTCCCTGCTTTGCTCCTCCATATACTTGAAAATCAAGGCTTTAGGATCAGTTAATGGCACAAATTAAGCATTTGAGGACACTAAATCTATAGAAACAAAGCCCCAAATGAGTTTAAATCTCGGACTCATCAACACCCCCAACTTAAACTTTTGCTTGTCCTCAAGTAAAACTCAAGATCAGCAGTTCAAAAATGATGTATCAAATAGTGCTGCATAAGACTCAACATAAATGCACACAACAAGGTTCAACTTACTCATGCAATGATCAATTGTGCACTCAAAGATTCAAATTGTGACTCACCATTATCAAAGATACTCAACTTCACAATAATTGCTTCAAATGCAAGTTCAAGCTCAACAAAGGTACTCAAATGCCCTCACAACAAAGATGATTCCGTAGTCACACACAATTTTTCAACAATTTAAAGTTCCGGAATCACATACAACTCTCACACGCACAAAGATGAACACATGCATGACTTCACCCATAGATTTGCCCTTATTTTCCAATCGACATTTGTTTCAGCTCACTCAAAATTACAAAGGTCTTTTCACGGCTTGTAACGGGGCTGAGTGTCAAGGTATGGTCATTTAGGATTAGTGGCTGCTACCTTCATGAAGTATGGTTTGAACATCACTTTCCTCTTTTTCTTTAACATTTCAAATATGCTCACAATCCACCCCATTATTCAACTTCATATGAACTATCGGATACCCCATTTCTTTTGTAATTTCCACCACTTTATTTCACAACTTTTTCATTCGTTTTCTTTGCTTATTTTCTCTTTTCTCTTTTTTTTTTATTTTACATGGAGGGGTTCCATCCTTTTTTCTTTTTTTTTCAAAACCATTACTCAAGGGGGAATTTCTCACACTTCTTGATTTTCCTTCTCTTTTCACCACACCCCCAACTTAGGATTTTGGCCTAAGTTGGCTATTCAACAAACCACATTTCATGAAAGTTATGTGTAAATGGATAAAGAGGGATCACAATTGTTCAAGTTTCTTCCAAGAAAAGGATAACGTTCAAGAGGGTTCAAGCAAGGTTCACACATCTCACAAGGTTGGCCACAAAAGAGACATATTGTCAAATTGTTTCACTCTTCAAAATTGTTGCCTAAGGTCATTTCAAGTGCTTGCATCACTTAATCAACCGGACCAACGGGGAAAATTCTAGGTGTCATCACACACAATGTTCAAAGTAATCTCATCACACAAGGTATTGGCACCAATATCAAACAAGACTCCACACTTTTAAGCTAGTGTGCAATGTTCATCACAAGAGACTCATTCGATAATCGGCTAGTCACAACGATATGCTAAAAGTTCACACATTATCTGTGCAACTTCATTGGCCTCATCGTAGCCGCACACTCATTTCATTCAATTAAGAGCATTATTCAAGTCATCGGTATTGATCACAACCGACACACAAATTTGCATAAGAACAGCCACAATCACACAAAAGAGATGGCAAATCAAAAATATTAAAATTTGGTTAAAAAACATTTCCATTAAAAAGAAGGACCACAAGCTAAAACATCCGCACGAATTCAAGATCAAAACACATATATAGATCAACAAAATCCAATATTCACAAACAAAACAAAATCACAAGAGGTAGGTATGGAAATACCTCACCCCGCCCACAAAGAAAAAGAAGTTGTCCTCAAATGCAACAAAAAAACAAAGATAACTAATAAAAACAACAGAGAGAGAGGTAAAAATGATCATTTCTACTTAGTCGCTCCATCTGTCGGGGCATCAATGCCTGGGGTAACACTCTGAGGATGGGCATCAATGCCCGATATAGCATCAGTTGTGGCTCCACTGGGCCAGTAATAGTAGTGTCTCTCAAGGAGGCCTGTCGGGCTATCTCAAACATCGCACCCTCTAAGTCGGCCAGATCCTCATAAATAGCTGCATCTCGCTCCTCAAGCTGCTCATCATCGGTCTCGGCCTTAGACTCAGTAGCAGCAGCATCTTCCATAATATCATCTTAGGTGGTAGCCGGAGGTACTTCAGCACAAGCTGGAATCTCAGCACTTGGATCATCGGGGATATCCACTGTCCCAAATAGCGAAGTAACGTATGTGGACTTCAGATGGTCCACATCCTCCCTAAGCTCAAAATCCTCGGCTTTCAAAGTCGTAACCTCAGTAGTCACACCCTATCCTCTCTTGCAAATCACTACTCTCACTGTGAGAGCATCAATTGAAGCCTGGAGAGGTGTCAACACAACAGTGATAGCTCTCTCAATCATCCAGGGCACCTCATCCTCGATCCGGGAAGCCCGCACATTGGCAGAATGGGCTAAGTGCCCCATCTTGAGGAGAATGGCCTGAGTGATCGGAGGCCTAGCGGTAGTGGAACCAGCAGTAGCTCTAGGGGGCTGGGAGGCAGCAGAAGAACTTGGGGCCTGGGAAGGAGTGGAAGTAGATGTACTTGAAGGCCCGGAGGCCGGAGTAGGCAAGGTTGCCTCTGTAGGTAAAGAATAAATATCAACCTCTGGGGATGTATCCCCCGGGGCTGCTCTCCTCCTATCCACCTTGTCCCGCTTGTACTTAGCCTCTATGCTCCAGATGTGGGTGGAGGATGTGGGTGTAACCTCAACATCCCTTTTCTCATCACGAGGAGCTCCAGCCCGACAACATAACTCTGTAATGAGTACTGGAAATTGAAGGGATGTCTGGCGTTGTTTGGCCCTCATGGCCATCTCCCGCTGTATAATCAACCCCAAGTTCAGACTCTTCCTGGCTATGAGAGATCTAAGACAGGCCGCCTTTGAGTGGTGGAGAATGGACTCATTCTGTGACGGCATGATAGAGCTGCTGATCAACCCAAACAAGTATCGAGCTTCTATGTTCAGATCCTTCTTCTCGATAGGTGCCCCGGTCTCAATCCACCTCGGGGTGGTGTCAAAAATTATGGGAGCTAACCAACCCTTCAGGTCATCCAGAGTCTGTGAAGTAATCATCCTCTAGTACTCGTGCTCAAAACCTACAGCCCTATCAAACACAGTATTGATATCATCACTGTTGCATCTCACCATCCTCCCTCGGACCATCACAGACTCTACCGGTCTGAAGGCATTGGCCTTCTTCTTTCCCTTTGGTACCAGGTCACTGTAAGCCGTATAAAACTCCCGGACCCATGTAGGAATGTATGGGCCACGGGGCCTGGTGAAGATCTCGAACCTGTGGAACCGGAGAGTGTCCCACACATTTGGGTATCTGTCCACTACACCATCCGTGGACAACCGTTTTTCCTCTAGAATGGTCCTCAATCCCTCGGCTTTTAACCGATTGAGTAACCGGAGAGGAGGACCCTGAACTGGTGGTGCTGGAACCACCGTCTGTGAAGGAGCTTGCACTGAATCTGCAGCAGAAAGGGTCAACTCTGGAATCCTAGATGGCTGTTGACGAGCTTTTGCACGAATCTCTGTTTGCCGGGTCTGTAGCAAATGATTATCCTCAAGCTTAGAGAATGAAGCCTGAGAATCAAAGGACTCTCCATCACTGCCGTAGTTGTGCTCCGATCTCTCAACTACGGGCCCCTTGCCCTTGATTTTGCCTCCCTTCGGAGGTGCTTTCTTGTTCGTTGTGGTGGAAGCAACTGCTACCTCATTTATAACAACGCTCTGTGCCCTTTTTCTGGGCGGCATGCCACTATCGTCCAAATTGGTCCTAGCCATTTCTGCAAAACAAATCGAAAATGTTAGAAATTGTTCAAGAAAATTGCAAGAATCAAGTTGCAGAAGGACTTGCCGAACTAGTTGGCGAATCGCCGAGACGCTTAGGCAAGCCAGAGCGGGCTCGCCAAAAGGATCAGCTAAATTTTTTTTCTCGAAACAAGGCAGGTCGGTAATGTTCAGGGCCCTTCGGTGAATCACCGACACCAATCGGCGAGCTTAGAGTAGCCCACCTAATTTTACAGTGCATTTTAAGGGTTAGGGGCGCATAAAGGGCGATCTAAGGAACCTTTCGGCGAGCTCAGGCTTCCCGCCGAAAGTTACAGACTCAATTAAGCCAAATAAATAAATAAAGGGTGATCAAAGGGAGACTTTGGCGAACCACCGAACCATTCGGCGAGCTCGACGCAGCTCGCCAAATGGCCCAACGTGCCAATTTTCAATTCCATTTTCCAAAATCAAGCCCGCAACCCCCGAAATCAAAATCAAACACACAAATCATGCAATTAGAGCTAGACCCATACGACCCATGCCCTCGGGGTACTCAGACTTCCCCCGATTTGGCCAAAATTGGCCATTTGATGACTTTTGCCCTTAGGAATGACGTCAAACGCTCCATCATCGGGCAAATTACGTCATTTGGCACACCTCAGGGCTACTTAGACTTCACCCAACTAGACCCAATACAAAATAACCACAACTCAACAATTTAGAACCAATTTTAATGCACAAAACATGGGAATCGATCTATTAAAGAATTTAGGCATAAGTTCAAACAATTACGGGCAATCCAACACATAGAACACAAATTAAACAATTACCCACATACAACAATACACTATTATTGATTGCATTTGAGTTTAACCGCTAAACTAAAGTATGGGATTCGGTAAACCAACCTATATGCCGAATTGAGAATATTAAAAATCTAGGTGGCAAAGTATTCCAATTTCGAGCAAGTGATTACACAAGAAAAAATGAAGAAAATAACAAAAATACGGAATATCTAATGTTCGGGTGAGAGTGTACGGTGTTCGAAATGAGAGAATATGAATGATTTTGAAATTTCAAACCATTTGGCCTTTTAAAACCTTTCAGTTCGCGGCCCTTTCGGCGAAGTAATTCATCCACGCTGAACCACTTGGCGATGCGCCGAGTAGTTATTTACCTCGCCGAGTTTTACAGGACCTTTAGTCAATTTTTGGGTCCAGACGGCGGACTAAAATGGGCTCGCAGACCTGTTCGGTGAGTCACCGATTAATTAGTTGGCCCGCTGAGTTTTACAGACTTCCACCTCAGGTTTTGTGGGTCCAACGGCGGTCAAAGTCGGGCTCCCCGACCTCTTCGGTGGGTCACCGAATAGACGTTTGGCTCGCTAAACTGCTTCTTTTCCAATACTTTTCACCTTTCAACCTGCACTATCAACACCCGTTATTCAAAAATCAAAAACCAAAGCATTAAAAACTTGGGTTGCCTCCCAATAAGTGCCTTAGTTAACGTCGTGGCATGATGAGGATACCAAATCAAGCTTCATTTTTGGGGTTTGCCATTGTGTCACTAGGCAACCCCCTTTGTTGTCTTGGATTCAGATGTGAAGAAATTTGACCCATTTAGGTCTCCAGCTGCTTAATAGAGACGGAGGGAGAGGTCACCGTCTGATTGAGAGTCGAGACATCCTCTTTCATCTCTTTCAACACTTTGTTGGACCCTTCAACTTTATTGAGAATGCGTGAAAGCATATCTTCTGTCCGGCCACCCTCAGAATCTTTGGGCTTTTGACGCTCATGGGGAGGAACATACCTATCCTTCTCCCCCTCTCTTTCCTTCCAAGTGGCGTTACGATCACGCCATTCTCTATCACAGACTCTCTAGCCCTCATCTCTATTCCATCATTTATTTCCACCCGGTCTTGGGTAGTTTCCACGATAACCTCCTCCTTGATTGGCTAGGAAGTTCACTTCCTCACTGTACAGCGCTTCAAATTATGCTTTATCGGGGTTCACTCCACCAACACCCACGTCATTAACACTCCTTGCACCAGCACCCATGACATTTTTAGCCAAGATATCCATCATCATTTTGGCCATGTTTTGGTCTCTCTCTTAATCTCTTTTGATCTGCTCTTTTGTCATTTAATAAGTAAGAGGAGAGACTTGGTCTTCTCGAGTGTACCATGCTCTGTTAATCTTGGTCATGCAATCAAGGAGTTGGGACGCTATTGCATAGGGTTGTTGCATTATACCACCTGGAGAAAGTTAATCAGCCACTCCTTTATTTACCGAATCAAGGCTTCTATAAAAATATTACAGTAGCACATTATCTGGAAGTCCATGAGTTGGGCACTGAAGCACCGGTTTCTTAAATCTCAGCCATGTCTCATGGATTGGCTCACCTTCCAATCGTTTGAAACCTTGGATACCATCCCTTAGAATCATCATCTTCGATGGGGGAAATAATCTCACTTGAAATGTTGTGGTCAACTCATCCCATGAGGTAATGGAGTCCGTCAGTAACTCAACCAACCATTTAGTAGCTTCACCCATCAAAGAGAACGGAAACAACCTGAGACGGACCGCTTCTTGTGATATGTTCTTAAATGAGAACGGCCCACAAACATCCACGCAGTTCCTGATATGCTCATTGGGATCCTCATGAGCCAGCCCCCCAAACAATCCTTTCAATTGTAGGAGCTGAAGCATTGTGCTTGTTATGTGAAAAATAGTGTTTCCTTCGGCCGGAGGTAATCGAATGGCACCAACACCACCCAATTGGTTTGGGTCGTTAACTTTTAGGTCATTAACATCATTGAGATTCCCAATGTCATCTTGGTGGCCCGACTTGTCTACCATTACTTCCATTAACGTTCATATCCTCCTCTGTTTTAACACAAGCAGCACAAAACCAAACACTAAAATAAGTAGATTCAACTATAACTACGAAGATCACAATTCAACTTCAATAAAAGAATTTTTAAACAACACCACTCCCCGGCAGCGGCGCCATTTTTATTAACGTTTCAAGCACACCTCATCCAATTTTAGGTGTAAACGATCGTTAAGCACTATAAAACCAAACAAATGAGTTGGGGTCGAATCCCACAGGGAGTGGTACGTGTTCAAAGTTCAATTAAGAAGTACGGATGTGATCTAACTAGATATAGGAATAGAAATTATCGAAAAAAATATGAAACAAATCAAAGGAGTGACATTAAATGTCAGATGGGGGTTTTTTTGTTTGCAATTATCAACTACAATGCAGTCACAAACAATTTGAGATAACAGTAAGGAGAGGAATTCTCGGGATGTGATCGATTATAGGCAAATTTTGATATATGGGTAATTGAAACTACTAGTAAATAACTAAATATCAGTGGGTAGGCTAGACCATAATTGAAATAGTTTTCTCTCGGACTACTATTCCGCTTCAACTGATTTCTCTCGAACATCAACAAGAATAGCAATTAAGAAAAACCCATAACCTTAATACATCTTCTCTCTCGAGCAAGATGGGTAGGATTGGGTTTAGGATTCACTCTCTCGAGCTAAACCCAAATCAACCCAATACCTACAAACCATCAATCAAAAGCTTTGGTTCTAAAACCTCTCTCTCAAGCAAGCTAAGAACACAAAATTAGAACTGCATTTACAGCTACAATTTATAAATTAAACCTTAGCTAATGATTAAACCCACTTCAATATAGCATTTAAACTAGTAATTAACAACACCCATAAACTAATTCAACCCATAATCACATGATCACACCTCAAGAATTGGGGTTTTAGCCAAACATCATAAAAGAGTAAAAATGGCTACCAAATTGATCAGCCATCAACTGGGTAATATTAATTAAGCCTTCACAATGCTTCAATTTGAAGAAAATTCGAAACCCACTTGCAAAATCTTCAAATTGAATCTCAAAAAGTTTTCAAGTCTACTAAGAAACTCTACCAAAAATTCCAGAGAAAATTGTTCTAGACTTAAAAGAAATTATGCATTTGAGGACACTAAATCTATATAAGCAAAACCCCAAATGAGTCCAAATCTCAGACTCATCAAACAACCTGAGTGTTGCGTAGTTCCTGGTAAAGAAAAGAAAGTATGCAAACTTGTTAAGTCACTTTATGGACTAAAAAAGGCACCGAAACAATGGCATGCAAAGTTTGATCAAACCATGTTTTCAAATGGATTTAAGATCAATGAATGTGATAAATGTATCTACATTAAAGACCCCCCAAATCAGGAGGTCATTGTATGCCTATATGTGGATGACATACTGATAACGAGCAAGGACATTGCTAATGTAAAAGCTACTAAGTGTATGCTCTCTAGTAAATTTGATATGAAAGATCTAGGAGTTGCCAATTTGATATTGGGAATTAAGACTCATAAAACTCCTAACGGTCTAGCATTGTCTCAATCTCACTATATTCGAAAGGTACTTGAAAAGTTTAAGTACTTGAATTTCAAAAGGGCAAAGACCCCAATTGATGTAAACCTAAATCTTGCTAAGAATAAAGGTGAAAGTCAGTCTCAATTGGATTATGCCAGAGTATTGGGAAGTTTGATGTATGTCATGAACAGTACACGACTAGACATAGCCTGCGCTATAAGTAAACTGAGTCGATACATAAGTAATCCTAATCAAAATCATTGGATGGCAATGAAGAGAGTTTTGGGGTACTTAGATGACACTCAAAATTATGCTTTGCATTACAACAAATATCCAGCAGTTGTTGAAGGATATAGTGATGCAAATTGGATTACCGGGTCAACTAAAACAAAATCCACGAGTGGATACATTTTCACTATTGGTGGAGCAGCAATATCTTGGAAATCATCCAAACAAACTTGTATAGCTCGCTTTATAATGGAGTCTGAATTCATCGCCTTAGACAAGGCAGGTGAAGAAGCTGAACGGCTCCAGAATTTCTTAGAAGATATTCCATTTTGGCCCAAACCAATGGCCCCTATATGCATACACTGCGATCGTCAAGCTGCAATAGGAAGGACTGGAAGCGTTATGTATAACGGCAAGTCTCGTCACATACGACGGAGACACAACTCTGTTAGACAACTACTCTCTAGTGGAATTATCACAATTGACTATGTAAAGTCAAAGGATAATGTGTCGGATCCACCTACAAAAGGCCTAACTAGAGAGGGAGTTGACAGATCATCGACGGGAATGGGACTATGGCCAAGAACAGGTCATCGTGGCGGTAACACTACCTAGAAGACTAGAGATCCCAAGATCTAGGTTCAAGGAGATCAAACAAAGTTATAGATGACGGTTCAACATTGTCAAAATTTATTTTATGGTCCATTCTCCTGATGAGACAATGTTCAGTAACCAGGATAAAGTCATAAGACTTTTTAATGGTTTCTAAGTTTGATACAGGGTATATCAAATAGTGTATCTATGGGATAACACATTTAGAAACCACCTATGTAAGTGTGAAGTGTAAGCCGCTTCAAGGAGAATCTGGTAAGGCCAGTTCTATAAGCACTTATTAACCAAGACGTGTTCATGGCTAAAACGAACAAAATAATGAGAACCAAAAAGAGTTCAAGGGTTTATTGTGTGACTTATATTGTCTAGGTATACATCAAAGCTCGACGGTTCAAAGATATCAAATCTACCGATTGACCGAGTATATCCGATATATGTTCACTTCGGAAAGTTCGAAGGGAAACCTACTTATCTAGATGCTATTAACCCTTACTTATGAGACACACAAGTTTTTCATGCATATGTTTTAACAATAGTCACTCCCCATTCATATGGGGGATTGTTGGGTTTTAGAAAGGTGTGAATGGAAAATAAGAATGAGAAATTGGTAAATGTGGGGGAACCAATTTAGAGGGAAAATGAAAAGTCATTTCAAATGGAAAGCCTTTGAAAATGAAAAGTCATTTCTCCCATATTGGTAGAAGAAAGGAAAAATGTTGTCCTTATATTAGGAAACACTTCCTTTAACTCTTAAAGGGTTAAGAAGAAGGTGCCCCCTCGCGCCGCCGTCGTCGCTCGCTCGCTCGCTCGACCTCGGTTTCGACTTTGGATTCAGATTCGAATTTAGCGAATGATGTGATTGATAATATTTTTCGACAAAATTTATTTAAATCAATCTCATCAAGTAATTACCTTTCTCTTGAAAATTAATTCAGAATGTTAAGTAATTAACAAAATTAATTTCGTGTAACAGAATTATTTGAAATTCACGCATAACGGTAAAGTCGTTCTGAAAGGACCTGTTCCTTCTGAAAAGATGTTAGTTTTCCCAAAAGACACAAACGTTCTGGAAAGACATGTCTGAACAGATGCGTTCACACCATTGTCCGAACAGACGCGTTCCTTGCTGTAATTGGCTATAAATAGAGAGGTTTTTCTTGGTTTTTAGACACTAAATTTTTTTTCTCTCTGCATACATTTTCTTACAAAATCAAAATTGTCGATCGACTGAGTTTGTGTGTGCTCTCGTTGCTGTTCTTGCGTTCGCTGAAATTAGTGAAGTTTGAGGTACCGCTACTTCTCTAATAGTTAATCCGTTTTATCTTGGGAGAAATTAATCTGCAACCTCGGGTACTTGAGGGGATTAAATTTCTTAAGAAAACACAGTGAGTTCTGTGGACTCGGATTTTTTATTTTCTGTCTGTTTCATCTTTTTTCTGTTTCTATTTTTTCCTAACCTTAATACAGGAGATAAAAATAATTGGATTCCAAACACCAAGATCCTTGTTCGAATCACCTAAGGTAAACCAAGGTAGGTAGAAGGGAGAACCCTACCCTACATTAAAAAATATGGGCAAGCATGGCAATATTACTCACTACACCAATGGGTATCATATTACATTTTATGTGGTTAATTATAAGCCCTAAAACCACATGGAACCAAGTCAAGACTTACCCAAGGAAGTCTAGCTGGATCTCATTTGCATCATAGAACACAAAAGCATTATCTCCAAAACAGAGAGGAGAAACCACAATGGTACCCCCACATCACTAATTGCAACTTTTAACACATTAATATCCTCCTAAAAGTTCTTTTTCCATCATTTAGTTCAAGAGGATCCTCTTACAGAGAGTTGGGGAAATCATAAGAGTATTTTGGAAGAATTTCATTCTCTCAATGGGATAAGCCTATGAAAATATCTACAACACATATACTCCAACAGTAGGAATGTTCTAGAAACTAGTTTGATTTAAAAACAAAAAGTAAAAAATGGCTTTAAAGAACCCAAACTAGCAACATATTCAGTAGTCATTCAAGTGAAAGCTAATCAGTTGACATCTCTAGGTAAAATTACTAAATTGAAACAGAAAGAACCCTGGAGCCGGATGGATACTAATTTTTACCTCTGTAGCCGATGAGAGAAAAACTGATATGTGTTTTAAGAACCTAAGATCACCCCTCACAAGAAATATTGTAATAAAAGAAAAAAAGAGAATGAAAAAAAATAATACAAGACATAAAACATCTCAAAACAGGGAAAGAAATTATGAAGCTATTGGATAATATAACTAAAGCATAACTGTTATGGAATGTAACATAACATGTCTAATTATATCTTTCACGTCTACGAGAATTTCAGGGAGGGGAGAAGAATAAGTTGTTTGTTAACCATATTTGCTCAAAGAAGGGAAAAGAATACATTACTCATGAGATGTGTATGTCAGCTTCGTAATTAAGGGTTAAATAACAACCTTCATGATAAATTAACCAAATAATGCTAGCTAGAACATGTTGGAAATTCCAATGTAAACTAGAAAATGTGTTAAGACATCCAATCTTCTTCATCCAAATAGAAAAATATTTGAAATGTATTTGATACTCGAAAATAACTTTAATATTAACTTTCAGATTTAAGATCAGAAATTAATACTTCTTAAAGTTTATATATTTCCTTTGGTGTTAAATTCAATAAGCTGGCAAGTCAAAAAATGGAAGTCTCCATAAAATTTATCGCGTCCCAACAAATGCAAATAGAACATTATAAAGAACTTCACCTATACATCAATGGTTGAGATAATCATTAAAGAATCATAAACACGTTTTTGCATTTTAAAATAGTTATCTTCTTCTGATACCCCTCAATCTAACATAAGAAAATAAAGAGAAAATACAAGTTTCTACTACAAAAATAACCCATTAAAAACTACTTCATGGCTGGGAAGCCTCTTCGACAAGCACTTTTATTTCATCAATAATAGATATCTTCATATGATAATGACTAATTCTAACTAAAATTATATGTTTCTCAATGAAGAAGATCAAATTCTTTCATCTTTACCACTACATGTGTTCAATTTAACGTACTACAATATACATTATTCCATGTTTCTCAAAACTTGATTCAACATGCAAGTAAAATATTAGGCAACATGTGCCTCCGAAATGGTCAGGTTAACCTTATTCGGGCCTTCCTTCATACTAAAGGCTTCATTTATTTACTTAAAAGTAGGAGGCATATATGTCATCTAATAATCCCCCATGAAAAGGAAAACAATAAAAATAAGTTTCACTAAAATTAATTATCAAAGAGACTCAATTCCAATAGAACAACAAACCAAAAAGAAAGAAAAAAATTCACTGCGTTGACATCGATAAAATAAATTACAAATTAATTCATTTCATCTTATCTATGTTTGTTGGATCGTTTTCTCTTGACTTGTTAATGATTTTTTGTAGTAAAGAGAAAACGATTCAAGCAAACATAGATGAGATGAAATGAAGGGGTGTATGTGGATGTGACTTGAGTAACAATTTATTTTCTTGAGGTAATCGGAAATGGTTGTTTGCTCCAGAAAGGTCCCATAGCACCTGTGCCTTCAACAACAATGATTAGCTATTTTTTCATCATCTGTGCTTTGCTAAAGATTCTATAGATTGATTTTTGTTCACTGCCTATGATTCTTTTATTAGATAGTATACAAGTTTAGGGATAGGGTTGATACCGAAAATGTATGTGTGAACATCAAAATTATGTTGGATTTAAGATAGGCCTCTACAAGACTAGCCCAATCCATGTTCTTCATACCCAGAGGTCCGTTAGAGATTGTTGGAGTCTACTCCACCCTGAACCCTCTTTTTATTGGTGTGGGCTAGGGTTCAGGTTGGAGTAGCCTCCAACAACCTCTAACCCACCTCTGGGTTTGAAGAACATGGACTGAGCTAGTCTTGTAGAGGCCCATCTTAAATTCAACAAAATTTTGATGTCTACACATACATTTTTAGCTTAAACCCTATCCCTGAACATGTATACCGTCTAATAAATAAAATCATTGGCGGCGAACAACCATCAATCTGTAGGATCTTTAGCAAAATACACATTATGAAAAAATAGCTAATCATTGTCATTGAAGGCACTAGTGGCATGAGACCTTTCTGGAAAACAATAATTTCTAATTACCTCGAGAAAATGATTCAATACTCAGTCACATCCACATACACCCCCTTATTTCATCTGATCTATGTTTGCTTGGATCGTTTTCTCTTAACTAATTAATTAATTATTTTGAAACTGAAAAAATCATTAATTATTCAATAGATAACCATCCAAGAATAGATAGATCAGATGAAAATGATTTGACTTGTCATTTATTTAATCGCTATAAATTCAGTGAAGATTATTTCCTTTTTGGCTTGGGGTTCTATAAAAATTGAGTCGTGTTGACGATTAAATATAATGAAATTTGTTTTAACTGCTCTCATTTTCAAGAGCAATTATTAGATCGCATATTTTCCCCCTACTTTTAAGTAAATAAATGAAACCTCAGGTATCAAGGCAAGCCCGGATAAGGTTAATTTGACCATTTCAGAGGCAAGGATGCTGACTTGTTTCCTAATATTTTACTTGCATGTTGAATAAAGTTTTGAGAAGCATGAAATCATGTAGATTGTAGTGAGTCAAATTGCACACATGTAGTGGTCAAGATGGAAAAGTTTGATCTTCTCCATGAGAAAACATATAATTGCAGTTAGCATTAGTCATAATCATAGGAAGATATTTATAAATTGATGAAATAAAATGTGCTTGTAAAAGAGGCTATCCAGCCATGAAGTAGTTTCTGATGGGCATTTTGTAGTAGAAACTTTTATTTTATCTTTATTTTCCTTTGGTGGGCTGAAGGGTGTTAGAAGAAGATAATTATGTTAAAATGCAAAAATGTGTTTACGATTCCTTAATGGTTGTCTCAACTGTTGATGTATAGGTGAAATGCTTTATAATGTTCTGTTTGCATTTGTTAGAACGTGATAAATTTATGGGGAATTCTATTTTTTGACTTGCCAGCTTGCAAAATTTAACACCCCAGGAAAATATATAAACTTCGAGAAGTATAAAGTTCTGATCTTAAATCTGAAAGTTAAGATTAGAGATATTTTGGAGTGTCAAATACATTTCCAAAATTTGTCTATTTAGATGAAGAAGATTGAATGTCTTAACACGTTTCCTAGTTTAGATTGGAATTTTTGACATGTTCTGGCTAGCATGATTTGGTTAATTTATCGTGAAGATTGTTTGCTATTTAACCCTTGATTACAAGGCTGAAATACACATCTCATGAATGATGTATTATTCTTCCCTTTCTGAGAAATTATGGTGAATAAATAACTTATTCTTCTCCCCTCCTTGAAATTCTTGTAAACCTGGAAGATATAATTAGGCATGTTATGTTACCTTCTATAACCGTTATACTTTAGTTATGATATCCAATAGCTTTATAACTTTCTTTCCTGGTTTTGAGATGTTTTATGTCCTGATTTGTTATTCTTTTAGTTCTCTTCTTTTTTGCAACAATTCTTGTAAGGGGTGATCTTATGTTCTTAAAACTCACATCAGTTTTACTCTCATTAGCTACAGAGCAAACAACTACTGTCCATCGGGGTTCTTTCTGCTTCACTATAGTGATTTTACCTAGAGGATTCAACTGATTAGCTTTCGCTTGATTGACTACTGAATATGTTGTTGGTAAGCCGTTGTTTGCTTTTGTTTTTCAACATAACCTATTTCTACAACATTCTTATTGCTAGAGTATAGGTGTTGTAGACATTTTCATAGTCTTATCCCATTGAGAGAATGAGATTTTTCTATAACACTCTTATGATGATTGTACACTAAATTTACTATTCCGTGACATCAACAATCCTGGTGTTTCATAACTGTTCAAAAATTTGCTTCTCCTAGATCTTTTCATTTTAATTCCCCCCCCCCCCCAATAGTATAGTTGTTTTAGTTCCTTAATTACCTACTTCTATAACTTAAGAAAGAAAACCAAGAGTGTTGTCCTCCACTCAACTACAAACCCAAAAAAAAAACTTCAGTTTCCAAGTGTTAAGTATTGTACTGTTGAGATAGCCTTTCTGTTTTCTTTAATTCTTAATTTGATGTTGTGAAACTATATCTTGTTTGATTTATAGGCTTTTATAAAAATTTCGGGTCCTTCACTGAATCTGATTCAATAGAAAAAATTTGTAAATTCATATCTTTCACCTTGTAAAACTTTTGTTCGTCTTTAGTATTCCATGATGGTGATTGGAATGTCCAAGTACTGTATACTTGAATAGGAAGAAATGATATTCCATTACAGCACGAGTTGAAGGAAATAATCAACTTCTTACATTTTTTTTTACTAATTTTACTTTTCTTCTGTTGAAATTCCAGAACCCATCTGCTGGCAATGTATAGCTGTCGTTCGTGATCTTTAATGTGCATGATTTCTACAATGGTTTGTATCCATTTTTTTCTTAATTACCTTTTTTGGCTGACCCCATTGCAACTTAAGTATGAAAAGTAGTTGTTTCATTCACATAGAAAAACCATCTTCAGACCCTGTATAAATCTCAACCAGAAAAAGGAACAAAACATGTGGCACTAAATCATTTTGTACAAATCTTTATGGGCATTTTATGAACTGTTTTGTAAAGTTGGCATCACTCCGCCCACCATTATTAGAACGATCTTCTTCTTTGATCCTCGTGCGCTCTATGTTTAGAGAAATATTTATGTGTATGATTTTGCATATGTCAAATATTTATTGCAACAGAAGAATAAATTTGTGTTATTCACATGAGACATGAAGTAGACAAAGAGCCTAGTTGTATGGCTTATAACTTATGGCGTATAAACTTTGACGGGGGTAATGGATCCTAATTTATTATTTTGAGGCTTCTTTCACCTCTCCTTGCTTAAGATCAAACAATTTTTTCTTTTTTCTTTTTGGTGGATGTTTCATTTTTTTTCATCTTCTGCTTTACCATCTCTTACACAACTTGCATGTTACAAAGAAGTGGTTGGACAAGAAACAAATATTTTTTTTCCAGTGGCTATTAGCTCTACCTTTCTCAGGTGGTGGTTTCAATGATGTTGCTGTTGCAGAACGCCTTGATTCAATATTGATGATGTGTTTTACTGTTTAGGATGTTTTTAAAATGACTATTTCTTATATTATGAGCCGTAGTTTTGTTTTGCTTGGTATTATTTACGCATTTCTTACTGTTTTATTTTCTATTACATGCTTTCTTTTGAGTTTTTGGAGGTCCATATTGTTGACACCCAATTTTGACACTCATTTATTCTAATGCATTACTTCGAGCTTCTAAAATAATAATGTATAAAATTATCTTTTTTCACAACTATTCTTACTACAACGATTATTTACCATTACTATTGTTATCGTTATGTCACAATTCTATAATTACTACTAAAATTGTATGTTTTATTATTAAAATTTTATTATCACTTTTTACACTTATTTTCTTAACTAATCAATTATCGTCATCTTATTTCAAGTTTCGTATTTATTGAATTGATTATAAATCCATATTTTTGTATCTATATTTTATATTAGCGTAAAGTCGTAATATTGATATTTTAATTTTTATGAATTAATAGTTGTCATCATATAGTATATATAGTATTAGTTATTAATGTAGAAGCCCAAAATAATTTAAAAGGCAGAAAGAAAAAAGGCCAAGAACATTGGGCCGAAGCCCAAATAAGTCTCAGGCATTTTTAGTCCAATAACCAAATCAGCCCATCAGGTGAAGCCCGTTCATTTTAAGCCCAAATCCTTACTCTTTAGCACTATTTTGATCTTAATACAATAGGGCTTCATTCATTGTCAAACAGCTATACACCTTTTCTCCATCTTTCATTGGAACTTGTTTCAGGAAGCTTATTCCGCCCTCATAGCACCTTAAATCACTGTCTTTTACTCTCAAAAATTATCTTTTTGTATTCTCTTTCTATCTCAACCGAAACTCAACTCTCAAGCTTGTTCGAGTTCGTCCTTGTTCGAATATAGACTCTTGATTGCAGCAGCCCCGTTCACTGCCCTATAGCAGGTGACTTCACTCCTTTTCCTCTGTTTTGGTGTCGAGAGTGATTTTTGCTTGGTCTAGCTGTAATGAAATAATGTTAAAACGTATTAGTGTTTCAATGTTAGGATTTTATGAATACAAACTGCCCGTGACTCTGCTCTATATATCTATATATTAACTTTTAGTTTAAGCCGTTTTTTTACTCTTTGTTAGAAGCTTCTTTTAATCTCTGTCAGTAAGTAGAGTGTATGAGTTTTTTTTTTTTTTTTTTGATTTCTGAATATTTAGTAAGATCTATGTAAAAATCAATATCAACTGATCATGATTCGTAAAGTAAATTCTTTTGTAATTTAAACATGTTAAAGTTGAGAATTAATTTTGTGCCTAAAAGGCATGTATGGTTGCTTCAAGCTTGGGTGCCTCTAGTTTGGTTCAAAAGTCTCCATTGCTTGCATATTTTGTGGCATGACTTTATTTAGCTTCATCTATTTCCGTTCACTATCATTTAAAGTTGATTATCTTCCTAATTTCTTTACCCTTGTTTGTTTGCATGAACTGTGGGAGCAAAAATGGAGTCTTGATTCAAGAATCTTGCAAAATTACAGTCTCATGGACTCGACACCGGCATACTTGCATATGGAGTCTCTACTATATCCTAGACTACTCTAATAGCAACAAAAGCAAGCAAAACTCATTTGAAATCGCTTATATGGCTGCTTTATTATTATTCTTATTTAGCATTTACTTGTTTTAACTTGCTTATGTATTTAATAGCTAACATGAGATAGTTGATTGGGTTTGGAAACCTTTATTTTAGTTCTAGTTACTAATTATTTTCTTTATCTTATGTATAATATAACTTTTATTTCAAAAAAATCAAAAAATTTCAAAGTGGAGCCAACAAGTGCTTAACTTCAAGTTTTCTTTTTCAACAGGTTTTCAAAATATACTCATCTCCATGCGGCAATTAGATTTCGTTGAAGCAAATAATCATTATATTTTTAAGCACAAGTCAATTCTTTCCAATTACAAAAGAGTTTTTAAATGTTAAAATATTTTCTAACTTACGACTTTTTCAAATTCTTTACAACTCATTTTCCTTTTTAATTAGTCAACCTAAGTTTGGTCGGTTAACTGTTTTTAACGAATCTTAAGGGATGCCTTACCCCTTCCTTTTAGGATAAGTTAGAACCTTTATCTAGAATTGCATAAGGTTAACTAGACCTTAATATAGAGTTAATTTAGCCTAACTTTAGCAAACTAGGTGTCCTAATTATCCTTTAACATAATTAGGTGGCGACTCTTTAAAATATCATTAAGATTCACCAATATGTTGTACACCGTTTGAACCACGAGTTAAAATGAGGTATAACCCATATGATTATCAATTATATTTTTTGTATATTCTATACTATTATTAACCAGTCTAGCTTACTTGGAATTCAGGTGTAGTAGTTGTTGCTCTTTACTATGCTACTGTTGTTCAGAATAGTGAGGATAAGCTTAAGTTTAACCTAAAACTTTGTAGATGTGTAGACAATCAGCTAGTAAATTATTGCTTGTTTTTACTGCTTTCTTTTTATTTGAATGTCGTATTCATCATATGATGTTTTATATAGGAATGAAATCAGTAGAAAAGTATTTCTGCCATATGCTTGTGAACTACCAACATAAACTGAAGAAGAGCACTTCCCTTCTCATTACCTAGATTCAACTGTTTTTCATCGTTTTATTTCATCTTTAATCAAACCAGATTTCCTTTCCCTTCCCAGTTTATATAATGGTTCGACTTGTGCTTCCTATGGTAACAATAAGTTATACTCATTTATGATACATTGTAGATATAGTCTGACATGTGCATTGACTAGGATTAGAAAGTTACTTTACCTTGCAAAACAACACGAGATTAGTAAGTTTGAATGGGCTAATATATTTGGCTTTGTTTGAAGTACAACAAAGTAGTACCTAGAGGATATAAAAGAGTGTACATATGTCGCTCAACAATCTATATGTCATAATTTAGTATTATTATGTGTGAAAAAAACATTTTCTTCTCTATTTCTTATTGAAGATAAAAGGGAAAAGGCACAAGTACCCCTCTAGACTATGATCGAAATCTCAGAGACACACCTTAACTAATCTAAGGTCCTATTACCTCCTAAACTCATTTTTTGTGTAATTATGTACACCTCTTGGATTACGTGGTACACTTCGTGACTCCACTTAAGTGAGGCGCGTGGGAGATGTTTGGAGGCCACATAGGCCAAAAAGTTGTACAAAATTACAAAAAAATAAGTTCAGGGGGGTTAATCGGACCTTAGTTTAGTTAAGGTGTGTCTCTAAGATTTCGATCATAGTTTAGGGGGGTACTAGTGTCTTATCCCAAGATAAAGACCAATACTTATACAAGAGATTCCAGAGGAGCCAAGTCTCCTAACATTACTAGAATACACAAAGAGAAAGGATACATAGATAGATAGTTATCTATCCTAGTTAGAGACAAAGTACATTTATCCTTTACATGCCTCCTCATGTTGAGCAGGATGTGGGAACACTGTCAACTTGCTTCTCAGCAACTGATAGCGTGCTTTGTGCAGAGATTTAGTGAGGACATCAACTATCTGATCATGAGAGTTGTATACTTAACTATAAGAGCCTTGTCTCAGAGCTTCTCACGAACAAAATGGAAATCTGTTTCCATGTGCTTTGTGCGTTAGTGGAAGATTGGATTTGCAGTCGAATAGGTGGCACTAAGGTTTTCACACCAGAGAATAGGTGAGGGCAAAGCAAGCTGGCAGCCAATCTCTTTAAGGATCGTTTCCAGCCACGTGAGTTTAGAGGTAGAACAGGCAAGTGCTCTATACTCTAATTCAGTAGTCGAGCGATACACAACTTTTTTCTTTCTAGATGCCCAAGGAATCAAATAAGAACCAACATAGACGGAAAAAACATGTAGAATATTATCTAGAGTAAATATTTTATTAGAAGTAAAAAGTGAGTCTTGACCTATGTGAAAGGTAGGAAACTTGGAACCATTACCTAAGGTTACTTCTTCAGGTTCTTGGTATTCCGAATGGATGGTGAGATTGTCAAAATCAGTCGTAAGATGATGTGTGGTGCCACTATCTATTAACAAGTTCTGTGTGGGCTGAGTCGAGCTGCTAGCAAAATTTTAGGAGGGTCAGCTAGAGACCCTTTTACCATTGTTGATTTTGGGTAATGGTCAAAAATGTGAAATATGACCCTTTCCTTCACAATTATGAAAATTAATCCCAGACACATTAGAGTATAAATATTGGACTCCAGATTGAGTTAACCGAGTAGAACTCTGCAAGAGGTTGTGCTGAGAAGATTGTGCAAATCCTTGATTAGAAGAACGACCACTACCTCGACCACCTCTACCTCTACCTCTACCACTACCACAACCACGTGTAGTGGGAACAAAACTTTGAGTATATTGAGCCAAAGGAGAAATCACATTAAGGGCTTAATCCCTTTTCAGTTGTCTTTCTTCATACAATAACATGCCATATAAATCATAAAAAGTGACAGCTTCATGACGTGGCTCAAGTTCTCGGGTGAAAGTATTAGATATAGGGCCAAGACCTGCAAGAACATGCCATATATCTCTGATCTCACTTTTAGAATTTGTTCTTGCAAGTCTCGGTCTTGCATATCGTTCTTTCACTAGAGAACTTGAGGCACGTCATGAAGATGACACTTTTTATGATTTATATGAAATGTTAGTGTATGAAGAAATTCAACTGAAAAGGGATTAAGCCATTAATGTGATTTCTCCTTCAGCTCAATATACTCAAAGTTTTGTTCCCACTACCCGTGGTTGTGGTAGTAGTAGAGATAGAGGTAGAGGTGGTCGAGATCGTGGTCATTATTCTAATCAAGGATTTACACAATTTTCTCAGCACTACAACTTTCCGAGTTCTACTCCGTTAACTCAATCTTGGGTCCAATCTTCATACTCTGATATGTTTGGGATTTTTTTTATAATTGTTAAGGAAAGGGTTATATTTCACGTGTTTGCCCATCACCCAAAATAAATAGTGGTAATAGGGTCTCTAGCCGATCCTGCTCAAATTTTTCTAGCACCTTGACTCAGCCTACGCAGAACTGGTTAAAGGATAGTGGCACCGCACATCATCTTATATCTCAACTTGAAAATATTTCCATCCATTCAGAATACCAAGGTCCTGAAGAAGTAACCTTAGGTAATGGTTCAAAGCTGCCTATCTTTCACATAGGTCAAGGCACAATTTCTACATCTAATAAAATATTTACTCTAGATAATTTTCTACATGTTTCTAGTGCAACTCAAAATTTACTATCTATTAGTTCTTTTATTGCATCTAATCATGTTTCGGTTGAACTTTTTCCTAACTATTTTTTGGTAAAGGATTTGGCAACGAGGGAAATTTTTCATACAGGGCCAAAAACTGATGATCTGTACTCCCTTCCAGTGCTGAAATCACCATCTTCTCCTACTTCATATGTTGCATCCCTTGGTGTTTGGCATGCACGACTAGCTCAGGCATCCTATTCTACCGTTCGTAAAGCTTTGCCGTCAAGTGTCTTCTTGTTGTCTCCTAGTTTATTTCCTAAGTTGTGCTTTATATGTGCTGTTAGCAAGAGTAACAAAGTCCCCTTTAGCGAGTCTTGTTTTAGGGCCACATGGCCTCTAGATTTAATTTGTTCAAACGTTTCAGGTCCTATCCCAGTTGTTTCTAATGAACGGCTATCGTTATTATGTTATCTTCGTTGATCACTTTAGTAAATATTCTTGGATATACTTATAATTTTAAATCTGATGTTCTATCCATTTTTATTCAATTTCATACAATTGTGGAAATGTTCTTTGGTCGCCCAATAAAATGCTTTCAAGCAAACTAGGAGGGGGTGGGGTTGAATTTTAGGCGTTCACTAGTTACTTGAGAGACAATGGAATTGTTCAACATTCATCGTGCCCTTATACTCCAGAATAAAATAGTTGTGTTTAGAGGAAACATAGACATATAGTTGAAACCGGTCGTGCTTTGTTGAGTTATACTAATGTTCCTAAAAAAAATTGGACCAGTGCTTTTTGCACTGTAATTTTTTCAATCAACAGATTGCCACTCCACAATTGAATAATTCATCTCGTTTTAGTATTTTATTCAAAACAGATCCAGAATATTCCTGTTTGCGAATTTTTGGTTGCATTTGCTTTCCATGGCTTCGTCCTTACTCAAAAGATAAGTTATCTCCTCGCTCTAAAGATTATGTTTTTTTTGTTACAACAAGATTCATAAGGGTTATAAGTGTTTTGATCCTCTCACTACTGAATTTTATGTTTCTCGCCATGTTGTTTTTTATGAAAGCACTTTTCCTTTAGTTGTTCGGGATGATGTAGTGCCTACTAGTTTTGCCAGTTCTAATAGCATATATGTTACCATTCTATTGCCAGTGCCAAATATTGTTGCAGCCTCTCCTAATTCGAATATACCCACAAATATGTGTCAAGATGCTCCTATGCAATCAGCCCCCTCATCCTTTAACCAACTAGCTTCTACCTATGCATCAGATACAATTGACCCTACTATCTCTATGCAAGCGTCTCTTCCCACAGGTGGTCAACCTACAACAGATGGTATTTATTGTCTAACAATCACACAAGTTGTGAATCCATGCCTAATAACTCACCACCTAACTCTTCCCTACATCCCACACTTCTAATGTCCCAAAAAATGGTGACTCATGCTCAAATAGGCTAATTTAAAACCAAAACAACCGGTATCACTTTCAGCCATGACATTGATTTCACCTAACCCGAATTGCTATTCGCAAGATGAAAATACTAGAATTGACACCAAACTATGCATGATGAATACAATCCCCTCATACAAAATTGAACTTGGCAGCTAATTCCACCTTCCTTGTCCCATAATGTGATTGGATGCAAATCGATCATCAAAACTAAGATGAAGCTGGATGGATGAGTAGAATGGTAAAAGGAGAGACTTGTAGCCAAGGGTTATCATCAAATACCGGGCATTGACTATATTGATACATTCAGCCTGGTAGTTAAGCCTGCCACTATTCGACTACTATTGTCACTGGCCATTTCTTGTTGTTGGCATATTACTTAGTTAGACATTTCCAATGCCTTTCTTTACATACATCTAGATGAAGTTGTTAATATGTCCCAACCTCCGGGATTTCTTGATTCTTCACAAAAATCTCATGTGTGTTTACTCAAACGATCACTTTATGGCCTTAAACGGGTCTCTAGTATGTGGAATAAATGCCTCATTGATGCTCTAATCTCCTTTTGTTTCAAGTGCTCTAAGGCAGATAGTTCATTGTTTTATTTGCATTCTGGTGGTGTTAAAATATTTTGCTTGATTTATGTTGATGATATCTTGGTGATGAGAAATAGTTCTGATAGCTAAGTTGTAATCACAATTTGTAGTCAAAGATCTGGGAAAACTTTCATATTTTTGGGCTTTGAAGTAACTTGGACACCCCACAGCTTGCATTTTTGCCAGCACTAGTACGTCTCTGACTTACTTAAACGTGGTAAAATGGAGTCCTACAGCTCAGTTGCTACTCCAGCTTCATCTTCAAGCAGATGATCCTCCTCATATGGTCAACCCTTTCATGATCAGACCTTGTTTCGAAGTATTGTCGGTGCTCTATAGTATTTAACATTTACAAGGCCTGACATCGCCTACTCAGTTAATAAAGTATCACAGTTCATGAATTTACCATTGGATTCTCACTGAATGAAAGTGAAATGAATACTTTGATATATCAAAGCAACTCCCTCGCATGGTCGTTTCTTTACCTGACAATCCTCACTGGTTTTACGTGGTTATAGTGATGCTGATTGGGGTGATTCCCTTGATAATTTCAAATCCACTACTGATTTTGCCATCTATCTTGGTTCTCATATGATTTTTTTGGGCATCTAGAAAGAAAAAGGACGTGTCTCGCTCGAGTGCTGAATCGGAGTTTAAAGCACTTGACTGTGCTACCTTTGAACTCACGTGGCTTGAAATGGTCCTTAAGGGGATTGGCTGCTAGCATGCTTTGCCCCGTACCTATTCATTGGTGTGACAACCTTAGTGCCACCTATTTGACTGCAAATCCAATCTTCCACTCACGCATAAAGCACATGGAAATAGATTTTCATTTTGTCTGTGAGAATGTCCGAGACAAGGCACTTATAGTCAAGTATATCATCTCTCATGACCAGATAATATATGTCCTCACTAAAGCTCTACCCAAAGCACGCTATCAGGTGTTGGGAAGCTAGTTGACATTGTTCCCACATCCTGCTCAACTAGAGGGATCCTGTAAAGGATAAATGTACTTTGACTCTAACTAGAATAGATAACTAGAAGTATTATATATCTATGTATCCTTTCTTTTTGTGTATTCTAGTAATGTTAGGAGACTTAGCTCCTCAGGAACCTCTTGTATAAGTATTGGTTTTTATCTTCAATGAGAAATAGAGAAGAAAAGTTTTTTTCACACATAACAATACCAAATTATGACATTTGATTGTTGAGCGACATATGTACACTCTTTTACATCCTCTTAGTACTACTTCAATGTACTTCAATCAAAGTCACATATATTAGCCCATTCAAAATTAATAATCTCGTCTTGTTTTTGCAAGGTAAAGTGACTTTCTAATCCTAGTCAATGCACATGTCAAACTATATCTACAATGTGTCATAAATGAGTATAACTTATTGTTACCATTTGAATCACAAGTCAAACCATTATATGAACCAGGAAAAGAAATCTGGTTTGAATAAAAATGAAATAAACTGATGAAAAATAGTTCAATCTAGGTAATGAGAAGGGAAGTGCCCTTCTTCTGTTTATGTTTGCAGTTCACAAGCATAAGGCAGAAATACTTTTCTGTTGCTTTCACTCCTATATAAAATATCGTATGATCAATACGACGTTCAAATAAACAGAAAGCAGTAAAAATAAGCAATAATTTACTGGTTAATCGTCTACAGATCTACAATGTTTTAGGTGAAACTTAAACTTATCCTCACTATACTAAACAACAGTGGCATAGTAAAGAGCAACAACTACTACACCTTAATCCCAAGATATCTAGACTGGTGAATAATAGTACAAAATATAATTGATAATTATATGGACCTCACAGAACTCAAAAAATAATCACAAATAGGAAAGCATGTAATATAAAATATAATAGTAAGAGATGTGTAAATAATACCAAGCGAAACAAAACTAGAAATGCTCATTTTCAAAACGTCCTAAACAGTAAAACATACACACCATCAATGCTGAAGCAAGGCCTTCTGCAACTGCAACATCATTTAAACCACCAGCTAAGAAAGGTAGAGCTCATAACTACTGCAAAAAATAAATATATGTATCTTGTCCAACCACTTCTTTGTATCATGCAAGTTGTGCATGAGATTGTAAAATGGCAGATGAAAAAACAAATGAAACGTCCACCAGAAAGAAAAAAGAAAAAACTGTTTGTTCTTAAGAAAGGAGAGGTGAAATAAGCCTCAAAATATTAAATTAGGATCCATTACCCCCGTCAAAATTTTATAAGACATAAGCTATAAGCCATACAACTAGGCTCTTTGTCTACTTCATGGCTCATGTGAATAACACATATTTAACAAATTCTTTTGTTGCTATAGATATTTGACATGCAAAATCATATACTGAAATATTTCTCTTAACATGGAGAACACGAGGATTAAAAAAGAAAATTGTTCTAATATTGGTGGCTTGAGTGATGCCAACTGTACAAAACAGTCCATAAAATGCCCATAAAGATTTGTACAAAATTATTTAGTGCAACATGTTTGTTCCTTTTTCTGATTGAGATTGAGACAGGGTCTGAAGATGGTTTGTCTAAGTGAATGACACAACTATTGTTCATACTAAAATTGCAATGGGGTCAACCAAAAAAAGGTAATTCAGAAAAAAATGGATATAAACGACTATATGAATCATGCACATCAAAAATTACCAATGACAGCTCTACATCTCCAGCAGAGTGGTTCTGGAATTTCAACATTAGAAAAGTAAAATTAGCTTAAACACGTAAGAAGTTAATTATTGCCTTCAATTGATGTTGTAATAGAATATCATCTCTCCCTATTCAAGTATACAATACTTGGACATTACAATCACCGTCATGGAATACTAAAGACGAAAAAAAGGGTTTACAAGGTGAAAGATATGAATTTACAAACCTGTTTAAATGAATCACCTTCGGTGAAGGACCTAGAAATTTTACAAAAGCCTATAAATCAAACACAACATATATTGACATTTGAAATCAACATATAGTTTGAAAACATCAAATTAAGATTTAATCAAAATAGAAAAGGCTATCGCAACATTACAAAAAAATATTTAACACTTGCAAACTGAAGTTTTTTTCCGAGTTGGTGGCTGGGTGGTTGACTACACTCTTGGCTTTATTTCTTAAGTTATAGAAGAAGGAAATGAAGGATCTAAAACAACCATACTTTAGGGGGAAATCAATTTTAAAATGAAAAGATCTAGGAGAAGATAATCTTTGAACAGTTAGGAAGAACCACAATTGTTGATGTCCCAAAATTATCAATTTAGTGTACAATCATCAAAAGAGTATTTTGAAAAAATCTCATTCTCTCAATATTATAAGCCTATAAAAATGTCTACAACACCTAAACTCCAGCAATAAGAATGTTCTAGAAATTGGTCTGATCATATCATATTAAAAATGGAAAGCTCCAAACTTCAAAGTTGAATTACCAATTTGCCCCTTTACTAACTCAAAATCTATTTAAATATTAAATTAAATTTAATAGTTATATTTTATTTATGTAAATGTCAATGTAGAATTAAAAGTCCAACACTTTAATTTCTTACTTACATCACCTTTTCTTTCTTACACCAAAAAGTCTGAAGAAATTGAAGAGTTACAATGAACTCAATACATACTATAGGTCAAATTCATTTAGATAGTGAAAAGTCTATCTGGTCGTACTCCAATATGAACACGTAAAAACGTAAGAAAATAAATAGGCAATAACTCCTTGAAGAAAAGAAATTAAAGTAGATACATGTATCTTACAAAGTTATTGTTCATGGATTATCATTTCATATTTATTTTAATATTATTTGACCTTTCAAATTTCTATGTGACTTTTCATATACATCTATTTTGTCCTATAAATTTAACTCTTTCAGAAAAGATTCTTATGTGCTACTCCTACAATTCTTATGTGTAGTAGCTCTAAATAGGTGAAATAATGTCATAATTTGTGGAAAAAGTTGTGAGATCCCCCTTATACATCATGAGGATAGATAAGAATTCAATTATTGAAACATTGTCTTTTATCTCTATTTATATAGTTAAATTGTTGCTTTGTTGAGAACTTGCTTTTAGTTTAGGATTTTCCGTGTGTTAAAAAACAGATTGATTGTTACATTACATTTTGTTTAAATTTTCATTATCAAGACAAGATCGAAAAAGAATAATTAATTGTCTTGCTTATGTATTTCTTTTTTGTTCTTTGTATTTGTAATATCACCTTTAAGAATGAATTTGATAGAATGGTTACTCTTTTTTTTTATTATTTAAATATGAAACATATCAAATTAGATTAGTGGTAGGTTCGATTAACATCATCTTTGGGTTTCACTAAGGTGACTGCATCCTGGTAACGGTCTTGAGCTTGTCCAGAAGCTGTCAATGCCATCATTTTCCCTCCATTGTTCAATTTTTCCACTGATGATGGTGGAAAATAACTAAGTGAAGAATTTGTCGAGGGCTTCTGTTTTGTCATCTTTTTAAGAATATCTTGATCTTCATCGTGTAAGTTAAAATTTTCTAACTACTAACTAAAGTTTAAAATCTATAAAGATTTACATACAAATTCTGAATCTGCTATTTCATAATTCCTTCTTTCTACTTTAACAATCCTGCATTTGAAGCTCACTCAGTAATTAATCTATAGATTAGTGGCATCAGATATGACCAGTAAGGGTAAAGTGCTCCCCATTGAGAGGGTTCTTCATTCATAAGGGTTCAAAATCGAGACATCTGGTAAAGGGTTGGAGAGATTTCAACCATCCCACTAGATAGTGATGCCATAAGAATGTTATGAATTTTTTTAAATGTCTTAAAAAAAGTTGCTAGATTATGTACATCGTCGTAACTTTTGTACCAACTCTTGATGTTTGTTAGTTTTTTTTTTTTATGTTTCTACAACTTGTATGAGCTTTGTCCTAATTAAGTTTTATTCTGCTTGTCTCTGCCAAACCTATATGTTGCCATAAACTGGTATTCCATAAGTGATCTTTATCTTATCTTTATCATAAGACAGGAACTGCTCAACTTCCTACTTCTCATATCATTATCCCGATGCATTTATTTGGAGGTAATGAAATTGGTGTAATAATAATAGTAATAGTAAGACAGTATAAACCTTAATTTGACATAATTTTTTTTAAAAAGAAATCAAAACATATTATTTAATAATATTTATTTATTTTTACAAATAATATAGTCATTAATATGGGTTACACGCGCAAAGCGCGTACCTGAAAACTATTTGAAAAATAAAAGCAAACAACGGCTTTGAAGAACCCGAAACCAGCAGCATATTCAGTAGCCAATCAAGCGAAAGCTAATTAGTTGACTCCTCTAGGTAAAATCGCATTAGTGAAACAGAAAAAACCCTAATGGACAGTAATTGTTTGCTCTATAGCTGATGAGAGTAAAACTGGTCTGAGTTTTAAGAACTTAAGCTCACCCCTTACAAGAATAATTGCAAAAAAAAAAAAAAGAGAACGAAAAAAATAACCGAACAGGACATAAATCATCTCAAACAAGGAAATAAAGTTATAAAGCTATGAGATACTATAAATAAAGTATAACCGTTATAGAAGGTCACATAACATGCATAATTATATCTTTCAGGTCTACAAGAATTTCACGGAGGAGAGAAGAATAAGTTATCTATTCACCATAATTTTTCAGAGAGGGGAGAAGAATATATCTCTCATGAGATGTGTATGTCAGCCTTGTAATCAAGAGTTTAATAGAAAAAAATCTTCATGATAAATAAACCAAATCATGCTAGCCAGGACATATCTAAAATTCCCATCTAAACTAGGAAACACGTTAAGACATTCAATCTTTTTAATCTAAATATCGAAATTTTGGAAATTTGACACTCCAAAATAGCTCTAATCTTAACTTTCAGATTTAAGATCAGAAATTAATACTTCTCATAGTTTATATATTTCTCTGTGGTGTAAAATTTAGCAAATTGAAAAGTCAAAAAATGGAAGTCTCCATAAGTTTATCGTGTCCCAAGAAATGAATATAAAATGTTGTAAAACACATTACCTATACATCAATAGTTGAGATAACCATTAAAGAATCGTAAGCACGTTTTTGCATTTTAACATAGTTTATCTTCTTCTAACACCCTTCAACCCACCAAAGGAAAATAAAGAGAAAATACAAGTTTCTACTACAAAAAGCCCATCAAAAACTACTTCATGGCTGGGTAGCCTCTTCTACAAGAACATTTTATTTCATCAATTTATAGATATCTTCATATGATGATGAATAATGCTAACTAAAATTATATGTTTCCTATGGAGAAGATCTTATTTTGCCATCTTTACCACTACATGTGTGCAGTTTTATTCAGTACAATCTACATGATGTCATGCTTCTCAAAACATGATTCACCGTGCAAGTAAAATATTAGGCAACAAGTCAGCATCCTTGCATCTGAAATGGTAAGATTAACCTTATTCGGGCTTGCCTTGACGCCTGAGGCTTCATTTATTTACTTAAAATTAGGGGCAAATATGTCATCTAATAATTACCCTTGAAAAGAAGAGCAATAAAAACCAATTTCACTAATATTAATCGTCAAGACGACCTAATTTTGATAGAACACCAAGCCAAAAAGGACATATTCTTCACTGCATTGATATCGCTAAAATAATTGACAAATTAAATCATTTCATCTGATCGATGTTTGCTTGGATGGTTTTCTATTGGCTCTTTAATGGATTTTTGAAGTTTCAAAATAATTAATTAATTAGTTAAGAGAAAACAATCCAAGAAACATAGATAAGATGAAATGAGGAGGTGTATGTGGATGTGACTGAGTACTTAATCATTTTCTCGAGGTAATCAGAAACTATTGTTTTCCAGAATGGTCCCATGGCACTAGTGCCTTCAACGACAATGATTAGCTGGTTTTTCATAATGTGTATTTTGCTAAAGATTCTATAGATTGATAGTTGTTCGCCACCTATGATTTTATTTATTAGAAAGTATACAAGTTCAGGAATAGGGTTTAAACTGAAATTGTATGTGTAGAAATCAAACTTTTATTGGATTTAAGATGGGCCTCTACAAGACTAGTTGAATCCATGTTCTTCAAACCCACATGTCTGTTAGAGGTTGTTAGAGGCTACTCCACCCTACACCCTATCCCACACCTATAAAAGGAGGTTTTAGGGTGGAGTAGCCTCCAAAAACCTCTAACAGACCTCTGGCTTTGAAGAACATGAATTGGGCTAGTCTTGTAGAGGCCCATCTTATATCAAACAAAATTTCGATGTTTACACCTAGATTTTCGGTTTCAAAGCTATCCCTGAACTTGTATACTATATAATAAAAGAATCATAGGAGGGGGAAAACAATAAATATACAGATTCTTTAGTAAAGCACACATGATGAAAAAATAGCTAATCATTGTCGTTGAAGGCACTGGTGCCATGGGACCTTTCTGGAAAACAACCATTTCTGATTACCTCAAGAAAATGATTTGGTACTCAAGTCACATCCACATACACCCTTTCATTTCATCTCATTTATGTTTGCTTGAATCATTTTCTCTTTACTGCAAAAAATTATTAATCAGTCAAGAGAAAACGATCCAACAAACATAGATAAGATGAAATGAATTAATTAGTAATTTATTTTATCATTGTCAATGCAATGAAACTTATTTTCTTTTTGGTTTGGTGTTCCAGTGAAACTTATTTTCTTTTTGGTTTGGTGTTCTATTTGAATTGAGTTGTGTTAATAATTAATTTTAGTGAAATTTTATTTTTATTGCTTTCCTTTTCAAGGGTGATAATTAGATAGAACATTTGCCCCCTACTTTAAAGTAAATAAATAAATCCTTGGATATTAAAGTAAGCCGGGATAAGGTTAACCTAACCATTTCGGAGGCAAGGATGCTAACATGTTGCCTAATATTTTACTTGCATGTTGAATCAAGTTTTGAGAAGCATGGAATCATGTATACTGTAGTGAATTAAATTACACATATGTAGTGGTAAAGATGACAAAATATGATCTTCTCCATGGAGAAACATATAATTTTAGTTAGCATTCGTCATCATCATATGAAGATATCTATTATTGATGAAATAAAAGTGCTTGTAGAAGAGGCTTCATAGCCATGAAGTAGTTTCTGATGGGCTTTTAGTAGTAGAACATGTATCTTCACTTTATTTTCCTTTTTTGGGTTTAGGGTATTATAAGAAGATAACTATTTTAAAATGAAAAAAAATATGTTTATGATTCTTTAATGATTATCTCAACTATTGATGTATAGGTGAAATGCTTTATAATATTCTATTTTCATTTGTTGGGACGCGATAAATTTTATGGAGACTTCCATTTCTTACTTGCCAGCTTGCTGAAGTTAATACCCAAGGTAATATGTAAACATTGAGAAGTATTAATTTCTTATCTTGAATCAGAAAGTTAAGATTAAAGCTATTTTCGAGTATCAAATACATTTCCAAAATTTGTCTATTTGGATGAAGAAGATTTGATGTCTTATCACGTTTCCTAGTTTACATTGCAATTTTCAATGTGTTCTAGCTAGAATGATTTGGTTAATTTATCATAAAGTTTGTTATTTAACCCTTGATTACAAGGATGACATACACATCTCATGAACGATGTATTATTTTCCCCTCTTTAAGCAAATATGGTGAACATACAACTTATTCTTCTCCCCTCCCTGAAATTCTCGTAGACGTGAATGATATAATTAGGCATGTTATGTTACATTCCATAACAATTATACTTAAGTTATATTATCCAATAGTTTAATAACTTTCTTTCCTTGTTTTGAGATGTTTTATGTCCTGCTTTCTTCTTTTTCATTTTTTCTTCTTCTTTTATTCCAACTGTTCTTGTGAGGGGTGAACTTTGGTTCTTAAAACTCACACCAGTTTTTCTCTCATCAGCTACACAAAAAACAATTACTTTCCATCTGCCTCTAGGGTTCTTTCTGTTTCACTTTTGTGATTTTACCCAAAGAAATCAACTGATTAGCTTTCGCTTGAATGACTAATGAATATGTTGCGGGTTTGGGGTTTTCCAAATCCATTTTTGTAACACCCAGAAACTAATAGGCTAAACTAGAGCTTGACATTAGTGTTAGAGCCTTGAATGTACCTCCCCGTACCTTAAAAAAATGTTTTTGTGTTAGAATGTCAAGGTTCAAACGCCAAGACCAACCATGGGTCCTTGAGGAGGACCCTAAGGAGGCTGTATGGGCAGTGACCCACAATGGCAACCCACGCCTCGTGGATGAGGGGCCGTAAGTCAAGGCCCCAGGAACCAAGTCCCAGAACCTCAACCACAGTTTACCAGCACGGGCCATGGGTCCAATCACGGTCCGTCAGTGGTGGGTCGTGGGTGAGGCTTGGAACTCCTTTTTGGCAGTTAATCTTAAGGGCATTATGGGGTTTTCCATTTTTATTTAATACTAAGTAACGTAGTTTTACACTAAATTAGACTAACTATATAATGATTTAAGATCCCCAAATTAAGTTATCTTCCTCATAATTCCAAAATCCCAAATCAAAACCAACTTTTCCCCAAAATTCTCTCTTTAAGAACTTCAAGGAAGAAGAAGAAGAAAGTGGAAGCCAGGGTTGAAGGAGAAAGCTTTTCTACTCAAATTCATTGGGATTCATAGCTATGGTATGGTAGTCCTTTATCCATGGATAGTCTTCATCCATGAAGTCCCTCCAAACTAAATTTCAAAACTAGTAATTCTCCAAAAGCTAGGGTTTTACTCCAAGTCATGGATTTCTTTCTAAATATGATTCTAAAGATTTAATTACTTTATATTATGATTTAATTGATGATTTATTATTGTTTTTATGTTGAAATCCCCAAGAATCCATGAAATCCCTATATTTCTAATTTATGACCTTGTGATGTGGGTGAATTTATGAAAGAAGAATATTATGAGATTATGCTTGTAGTAATTGAACTATTTGAATTATGTTATTATCCATGTCTAATGTAGTAATTCTAGATGTGTTTATTAAGATTATCTTTGACCTTTGAAAAGGAAATATATGATATAATGCATGAATTATGAAGGTTTTGTATATGCTTAATGAGCTATCTTAATGAAACAAGTTATAACTTAATAAGTACTCCTTAGGATAAATGCTTAGTACCGAGTGGATATTGACTATGTGATGGAAACCTTTCTGTGAGAAAGGCCGGGTTTCTAGAAGAAATCTCTTAAGATGGAAACCTTTCCGTGAGAAATACCGGGTTTCTAGTAGCAATCTCCGTATCCCATAAACTATGTGCCCCCATAGGTCTTTAGCTCGTGGATCCACCTAAAAGCTAACAAACCATGGTCTTACCTTAGCCAAGTAGGAAAACCCTTTTCGGTGTGGGTAACACCGGATTCCATGTTGAGCTCACATGGTCTTTGTCGGTTAAGGCTTATTCCCACTATGGCAACAATATGAACAAGAACATGAATTATGAACTATGGTTACTTAAGAAGCTTTACTTAGCATGGGTGGAATTATGGGATCTTATTCATGCATTGCACAAGTAGACTTCGGGGGTACTTATGGTATGTTTCTCTTATGATATGATGATCTATGTAATGAACATGCTTATGACTTATGATTTTCCATTATCTTCAAAATTATGCTTTAACTTAGTAAATTGCGTGCATTCAACTAAATTGTCCCTTTTAGCATGTTTTCAAGGCTTTTATGCATGACTATCATACTTAGTGCATTTTTGTACTAACCCATATTTTCCTATACTTTTTCCAAGTGTAGGGTCTTGTTCTTAAGGCGGTCATCATTTGGTTCAAGCTTGGATTCGACTATTCTCCTTGCTTGTGGTGAGTCCTCATGATTCGAGGACGGGAGATTCACTTGAGTTTCATTTTTAGTATTTCATTTTCGGACAATGTTATTTGGGCTGTGTCCCTTTTCATTTGAACTATTGTAATAGATGTCTATGATGAGACAAGTTTAGACTTCCGCTTTCCTTTATAAAAAATTTTGGACTAGAAATGCATTTTATTTTCTTTACTGTTCTATACTTATGTTATGATGTGCTAAGTGGCTTACATGGTGCCTTCCGGGGTTCTATGTGCCTTGTTACATCTAAGGGGTACTCTTGGGTTGTGACAGTTTTTTGCTTTTGTTTTTCAATCAATCTAGTTTCTAGACATTTCTTTTGTTGGAGTATATGTGTTGTAGACATTTTCATAGGCTTATCCCATCGAGAGAATGAGATCTTTCCAAAATACTCTTACGATTTCCCCAACCCTTTGTAAGAGGACCCTCTGGAACTAAATGATGGACAAAGCAGTTTTTGGAGGATGTCAGGGCGTTCAAAGTTACAATTAGTGAAGTGGGGTACCATTGTAACACCTCGGACTCGAGAAAAGAGAAAATGCAGCTTTCCAGAATCTGGTGTCAGAACCAACGGAAACCACCCACGGACCGTAGGTGGGGTCCCATGGTTCAGTCACAGACTTGGGGGAATTTCATAATCAAAAGATGACACCTACGGCCGTGAACCACGGTCCGTTGATTGAATCACGGACCGTAGGATGGTTCCGTTGTTTGCTGTCCAGAGTTTGATAGTCTCTGATCCCACCTACGGTCAACCAGTACGGTCCGTGGTTGGACATACGGACCGTAGGTCTGATCGTAGGTGAGGGTCAACAGTGAACCACGAACCACGACCTCAGTCGACGGTCCGTAGTCCAAACGATGGTCCGTCGATGGCCTCGTTCAGCTTTTAAGTCAGGGTCGTTTTGGTCTTTTCCCCTATGCATTTGGCATTTAAACTACATCGTTATACACCTAAACTACGTCGTTTTACTTAGTTTAAGCCTAATAATTTATTCAGAACTTACCTAAAACCTTTATTCTCCAAAATCACAAAAACTTAGAACAAAAAGAGAAGAAATAGGCGCCAGTTTTCTCAAGAACACGCAATAGGTTTTCTTCAGTTCCAGCCCCAAAATCAAAGGATATCTCCGTAGATTTAATCACCAGGTATGTGGGATTTCACTGGTGGGTTCCTTTCATCCACTAGGTCCCTAGAATTCAGTCAGATTCTTGATTCTCCATATCTTATGTAGACTTAGGGTTTCTAAATCCTTGGATAATTGTTGTAATTTAGCTATTGTAGTATTTGCAATCAAAATATCATGTTTTCTTAGAATTGTGGTTTAATTACCAGTATTAAACTCAGAACCCTAGTTTTTGAAGATTCTCCTAGTTCATGAATTGCACTTGCTAGGTCAGTTAAACAGATTATCATGCTTCAGAATTCGAATGTCTCATTGTCAGTATAAAAATGTTGCAGTCTCAATTAGCATGTCAGTATTTTGAGCTATTCAGTATTTCAGTCATAATGTATCATTTACATAATCACTTGGGAGTAGACTTAGCACCGAGTTGGACTAGGGTTCAGCGTACCCTCATAGTCCCAGAACTACGTGCCTCCGTAGGAGTATAAGTCCCCTCTGTGGGCATCAAATTTAGAGATCACGCCAGTCATGCCTTTATACCCCTAGCAAGGTATATTGGGTCCTCTCAATGGGGCGTATACATCGGACTCCACGTTTAGCTTACGTGGTTTTATGTCGGTTAATAGTAGCTACCACAGTCATACTCTTAGTTCATTTCACCAGGTTTTCAGTATATACTTCAGTACTTAGTTTAGCATGTCTTGTTCATGATTCGTACTTGGTCATGGCATTCAGTTCAACTTTTCATTTATGCTTGCAGTATGTATATTCTTGCTTACTTTACAATATTTCTCACTTATGCCTTGTTCAGCTTATATATGTTTGTTCAGCTTAGTATTTATATCCTGCATGCTCAGTACATTCAAAGTACTGACGCATACTTTACGCTACATCCTTTTATGATGTAGGTTAAGGTACTCAGCATTCAGATCACGCTTAGATCGATTCCGGGTCCACATTTCAGCAGCTTCAGTGGTGAGTCCTCATACTTCGAGAAAAATAGACATGCTTTATTTTATTTCAGTCTTCTATTCAGTTTTTCAGTTTTTCTAGGGTTAGCTGGGGACATGTTCCTCAACTCTAGTCAGTAGAGGCTTTTCAGACATAGTAGTAGAATCAATTTGACTTGTTGAGTTTGATATTTCAGTTGTTATTAAAATCTTAGTACATTTCATATATTCAGACTAGTTGGGTATTCCCCACTTTCATCCACTATTTTAGCTTCCTCATAGTATCTATTTTATTTGGTATCTCTCAGTATGCTTATGATATGCCAGACATATGGTTAGCTTGGGGTCACTCGTGATCCTAGGTCTTGTGTTACGTCTAGGGGGTAGCCTCGGTGTGTGACAAACTTGGTATCAGATCATTAGGTTCAAGAACCTAGGATATCTTAAAGCCGCAGTAAGTAGAGTCTCTTTCATGGGTGTGAAGTGCACCACATCTAATGAGAGGGAGGCTACGAAGTGTTTTAGGAAAAACTTCACTTTCTTGTCATTCTTATCATGCGTGGGTATGATCTCCTTTCTAATTCATCGTTATGCATCTCAGATCACGCCTCCTCGTAGAGCTAATGCATGGAATGCTAATGCACGCAATGCTAATGTAGTTCCTCTAGTCCCGAACCATGAGGTTACGAATGTAGAATTTCGGAATGCGATCTAGATCTTGGCTCAGAGTGTGGCCAATTAGAACAATAAACAGGCCCAGTTTCTACAAACACTAATGTTGGATTAGCTGCAGCTAGGGTTCGATATTTTGTTCGGATGAGTCTGCCTGAGTTTTTAGTGTCGCATGTTGGTGAGGACCCACAAAACTTCATTGATGAGGTTAATAAAATGTTTGGAGTGATGCAAGTGACTGGTAATGAGAGGGTGGAGTTGGCATCCTACCAGCTTAAGGATGTAGCTCACATTTGGTTCACTCAGTGGAAAGAAAACAGGGGTGCAGATGCAGCTCCTGTGACTTGGGAGTGTTTTACTGGAGCTTTTCTAGACAGATTCTTCCCAAGGGAGTTGAGAGTAGCTAAGGCACAAGAGTTTATGAATTTGAAGCAAGGTACCATGTCAGTCCAACAATACGGACTTAAGTTCACTTAACTCTCCAGGTATGCTCCACACATGGTTACCGATCCAAGGGAACAAATGAGTAAATTTTTGTTTGGCGTATCCAACTTGGTGAAGACAGAGTGCAGGAATGCTATGATGTTAGAGGCTATGAATATCTCTAGGCTTATGACTCATGCTCAGCAAGTTGAGGGAGATAAGCTTAGGGAAATGGCTAAAGACAACAAAAAGGCTAGAATAGGGAAATATGAATACTCTCAGCAGAAATTGGGTTGTGGAAATTGCTCATAGTTTCAGCAGAGGTTTACAGCCCCAGCACCTTCGACAGTTAGTGCTCCATCCCTAGGTTTTGACAGGATCAGAAAGATAGGGCATCAGGCTCTAAGTCTCATGGAGGTGCTTAAGGTGACATGACCTTACCAACTTGTCCAAAGTGTGGTAAGAACCATCCGGGCGAGTGTATTGCACGTAAAGATGGGTGTTTTGGGTGTGGTCAGTCTGGCCATAGGTTGAAGGATTGCCCTTCTGCCAGGAAAGGGCAAAGAGGTAATAACAATAACGCTCAGTCTACAACTCTAGCAGCACCAGCAGGTCTCCCAACTCAACAGGGTGCTTCATCTGGTACAGGTGGCGGTCAGCGCCAGAACAGGTTGTATGCTTTCTAAGATCGCCAGGATTAGGAAGATTCTCCTGATGTGCTCACTGGTACGTTGAGAGTCTTTCATTTAGATGTTTATGCATTGTTAGATCCAGGGGCTACATTGTATTTTGTGACTCTCTATATAGCAGTAAACTTCAGTGTCAGTCTAGAAACTCTTTCAGAACCCTTCTCAGTCTCTACTCCAGTTGGTGACCCAGTTATAGCTAGACGGGTATACGAAAATTGCCCTGTCACAGTCTCTCAGAAAGTCACCTCAGCAGATCTAGTAGAGTTAGAAATTGTAGATTTCGATATCATTCTAGGCATGGATTGGTTACATTCCTGTTATGCCTCAGTCGATTGTAGAACTAGGATCATTCGGTTTCAGTTTCCAAATAAGCCAGTCTTAGAATGGAAGGGTAGTAGCTCAGTGCCTATGGGTCGATTTATCTCTTACCTTAAGGACAAAAAAATAATTTCCAAGAGGTATATCTATCATCTTGTTCGGGTTAAGGATTCAAAATCTGAAACTCCAACTCTTGAGTCTCTCCCAATAGTAAATGAGTTTCCAGAAGATCTCCTCGGAGCTCCTCCCGAAAGGGAAATCTACTTCGGAATAGATCTCCTTCAAGATACCTAGCCCATTTTGATTCCTCCTTACATAATGGCTCCAGCTGAGCTTAGGGAATTGAAAGAGTAGTTAAAAGACCTTCTACATAAGGGTTTCATCAGAACCAATATCTCTCCATGGGGTGCTCTAGTATTGTTCGTGAAAAAGAAAGATGGTTCTCTCAGGATGTGCATTGACTATCGACAATTTAACAAAGTCACAATCAAGAATAAGTATCCCATCCCCAGGATTGATGAATTGTTCGACCAACTTCAGGGCGCTAGTTTCTTTTCTAAGATAGACCTCAGATCCGGCTATTATCAGCTCAGAGTCAGAGATAGTGACATTTTGAAGACGGCTTTCAAAACTCGGTATGGTCATTATGAATTTGTGGTTATGTCTTTTGGACTAACAAATGCTCCTGCAGCTTTCATGGACTTAATGAATAGGGTGTTCAAACAGTATTTGGACTTGTTCGTCATTGTCTTTATCGATGATATCCTCATTTATTCTCGGAGTAAGAAAGAGCATGCGACTCATCTGAGAGTTGTTTTGCAAACTCTCAAATATCGCCAGCTATTCGCTAAGTTCAGCAAATGTGAATTCTAGTTACAGTCTGTCGCTTTCCTTGGTCATGTGGTATCCAACAAAGGGATCCGGGTGGATTCTTAGAAAATCAAGGCAGTGAAACATTGGCCTAGACCCACCTCTCCAACAGATATCATAAGTTTCTTGGGTTTGGCCGGGTATTACAAGAGATTTGTTAAAGGATTTTCATCCATAGCTTCCCATTGAACAAGTTGACTCAGAAAAAGTTTAAGTTTCAGTGGTCAGATGAGTGTGAGAAAAGTTTCTCAGAACTGAAGACTAAGTTGACTACAGCTCCGGTCATGACTCTACAAGATGGTTCAGATGGTTATGTAATTTACTGTGATACATCCAGGGTCGGCTTAGGTTGTGTACTGATGTAGCAAGGAAACGTCATAGCTTATGCTTCTAGACAGCTTAAGGTTCATGAGAAGAACTACCTGACTAATGACCTAGAGCTTTCGGCTGTAGTATTTTCCCTAAAGATTTGGAGACACTACTTGTATGGTGTTCATGTTGATGTATTCACAGATAATAAGAGCCTCCAGTATGTGTTCACCGAGAAAGAGTTGAATCTTCATAAGAAGAGATGGCTTGAATTTCTCAAAGACTATGACATGAATGTGCTTTACCATTCGGGTAAGGCCAATGTAGTAGCTGATGCTCTCAGCAGGTTTTCCATGGGTAGTATAGCAGATGTTAAGGAAGAAAAGAAAGAGTTAGCCAAAGATGTTCACCGGCTTGCTAGCTTAGGAGTTCACCTTACGGACACGTCAGATGAGGGTGTGACAGTTCAGAATGGATCAGAATCTTTATGGGTAGTGGAGGTTAAGGAGAAACAGGATAGTGATCCTGTACTACTTCAGTTGAAGGGTGCAGTTCACCAGTAGAAAGTTCAAGTTTTCTCCTAAGGGGGAGATGGTGTGCTTCGTTACCAGGGTCGCTTATCTGTTCCTAGTGTGGGTGAGTTGAGGCAGCAGATCCTTACAGAAGCTCATAACTCCAGGTATTTCATTCATCCAGCTGCGACTAAGGTATATCGTGATCTACAAGAAGTGTTTTGGTGGAACGGCATGAAGAGGGACATAGCACACTTTGTGGCTAAGTGTCCTAACTGTCAACATGTTAAGGTAGAACATCAGAAACCAGGAGGTATGACTCAAGAGATTAACATTCCTACATGGAAGTGGGAAGTGATAAACATGGACTTCATTATGGGTTTACCTCGTACTCGCTGACAGCATGACTCCATTTGGGTGATAGTAGACAGAGTCACTAAGTCCGCTCACTTCTTGGCTGTCGAAACTACAAATTTAGTGGAGGACTACGCTAAACTCTACATCCATGAGATAGTAAGGTTGCATGGGGTTACCTTGTCTATCATCTTAGATAGAGTTCCTCTGTTTGCCTCTCATTTCTTGAAATTGTTTCAGAAAGGTTTTGGTACTCAGGTAAATCTCAGCACAATATTTCATCAACAGACGGATGGTCAGGCAGAGCGTACAATTCAGACCTTAGAGGACATGTTGAGAGCTTGTGTGAGCGATTTCAAGGGTAGTTGGGATGATCAGCTACCTCTCATAGAGTTCGCCTATAAAAATAGCTTCCATTCCAGTATTCAGATGGCCCCGTATGAGGCACTATATAGGCGTAGATGCAGGTCCCCGATTGGTTGGTTCGAAGTAGGTGAAGTAGCCTTGATTGGGAAGGATTTGGTTCATGAGGCTATGGAAAAAGTTCAGCTCATCAGAGATAGACTAAAGACAACTCAGAATCATCAGAAGTCCTATGCAAATGTGAGGAGAAGGGACTTAGAGTTTGAAATTGATGATTAGGTTTTCCTGAAGGTGTCACCTATGAAGGGGGTGATGAGATTTGGCAAGAAAGGGAAACTCAGTCCTAGATATGTATGTCCTTACAGAATCCTGAAAAAGGGTTGGTAATATGGCTTATGTGTTAGAGTTACCAGCAGAAGTAGCAGCGGTTCATCCAGTCTTTCACATTTCATTGTTGAAGAAGTGTGTGGGTGATCTGACATCAATTGTACCATTAGAGAGTGTGGTTGTGAAGGATAGTCTCACTTATGAAGAAGTGATAATAGAGATTCTTGACCGTCAGGTTCGTAGGTTAAGAAATAAAGAAGTCGCTTCAGTGAAGCAGCCATGAAGTCCACGAACCCTCATCTTTTCCTTCTGATTCCGTTTCAGCTTGAGGTAATAGTTCCTCTCCAATCTTTCAGTTTACTCTTGCGTAAATTCAGTCTCAGCATCTTGTTCCCTCAGTTATTCTTGTATTTCAACATATTTGTATGTTCTTGGAACTCAGTTCAGTAGGTATCAGTTTCTAGTACTTAGTGGTAGGGATTGCAACTCCTTCCCTCCATACTCAGCTTGTTTAGACTTCATTCGAGGACGAATGTTCCCAAGGGGGAGATATTGTAACACCTCGGACTCGAGAAAATAAAAAATACAGCTTTCCAGAATCTGGTGTCAGAACCAACGAAAACCACCCACGTACCGTAGGTAGAACCACGGACTGTAGGTGGGGTCCCGTGGTTCAGTCCCAGACTTGGGGTAATTTCAGAAACAAAAGATGACACCTAAGGCTGTGAACCACGGTCCATTGACTGACTCACGGACCATAGGATGGTTCTGTCGTTTGGGGTCAAGAGTTTGATGGTCTCTGATCCCACCCACGGTCGACCAGTACGGTCCATGGTTGGACCTACGGACCATAGGTGAGGGTCAGCAGTGAACCAAAAACCACGACCTCAGTTGACGGTCCGTAGTCCAAACGATGGTCCATCGGTAGGTCCGTCGATAGCCTCCTTCAGCTTTTAATTTAGGGTCATTTTGGTCCTTTCCCCTATGCATTGGGCATTTAAACTACACCGTTTTACACCTAAACTTCTCCAAAATCACCAAAACTTAGAACAAAAAGAGAAATAAAGAGGAGCCAATTTTCTCAAGAACACGCAACAGGTTTTCTTCAGTTCCATCCCCGAAATCGAAGGATTTCTCTGTAGATTTCATCACCAGGTATGTGGGATTTAACTAGTGGGTTCCTTTCATCCACTAGGTCTCTAGAATCTAGTCAGATTCTTGATTCTCCAATCTTGTGTAGACCTAGGGTTTCTAAATCCTTCGATTATTGTTGTGATTTAGCTGATGTAGTATTTACAATCAAAATATCATGTTTTCTTAGAATCATGGTTTAATTCCCAGTATTAAACTTAGAACCCTAGTTTGTGTAGATTCTCCTAGTTCATGAATTGCACTTGCTAGGTCAGTTAAACAGATAATCATGCTTCAGAATTCAAATTTCTCACTGTTAGTATATAAATGTTGCATTCTCTGTTAGCATGTCAGTATTTTGAGCTATTTAGTATTTCAGTCATAATGTGTCACTTATATATTCAGTTGGGAGTAGACTTAGCACTGAGTTGGACTAGGGTTCAGCGTACCCTCTAGTCTCAGAAGTACGTGCCTCCGTAGGAGTATAAGTCCCTTCTGTGGGCATCAAATTTAGTGATCATGCCAGTCATGCATTTATACCCTTGGCAAGGTATATTGGGTCCTCTCAATGGGCGTATACATCGGACTCCACGTTTAGCTCACGTGGTTTTATGTCGGTTTATAGTAGCTCCCACAGTCAGACTCTTAGTGCATTTGACCAGGTTTTCAGTATATACTTTAGTACTCAGTTCAGCATGTCTTGTTCATGATTAGTACTTGGTCATTACATTCAATTCAGCTTTTCAATTATGCTTTCAGTATGTATATTCTTGCTCAATTTACAGTATTGCTCAGTTATGACTTGTTCAGCTTATATATGTTTGTTCAGCTTAGTATTTATATCCTGCATGCTCAGTACATTCAAAGTACTGACGCATACTCTACGCTACATCCTTTTATGATATAGGTTCAGGGGATTAGGATTTGCATCAATCAACTATAGTATAACCAATAGTGTCGATCAGTATCTAGATCGCGCTTAGATCGATTCCCGGTTTGCATTTCAGCAGCTTCAGTCGTGAGTCCTCATACTTCGAGGACAATAGACATGCTTTATTTTATTTCAGTCTTTTATTCAGTTTTTAGTTTTGCTAGGGTTAGCTGGGGGCATTTCCCAGCAACTCTAGTCAGTAGAGGCTTTTCAAACATAGTAGTAGAATCAGCTTGACTTGTTGAGTTTGATCTTTCAGTTATTATTAAACTCTTAGTACATTTCATATATTCTAGACTAGTTGGGTATTCTCCACTTTCAGTTATCCACAGTTTTAGCTTCCGCATAGTATTTGTTTTATTTGGTATCTCTCAGTATGCTTATGATATGCCAGACACAGGGTTAGCTTGGGGTCACTCGTGATCCTAGGTCCCGTATCACGTCAAGAGGGTAGCCTAGTGGCGTGACAACCATTGTGTTTTCTCTTCTCTTGTTTGGAGATAATGCTTTGGTGTTCTATGATGCAAAAGAGATCCAACTAAACTTCGTTGGAAAAGTCTTAACTTGGTTCCTAGTGGTGTTAGGGCTTATAATTAACCTCAGAAAATGTAAGATCATCTCCATTGGTGTAGTGAGTAATATTGCCATGCTTGCCCATGTTTTACAATGTAGGGTAGGGTTTTCCCTTCTACCTACATTGTTTTACCTTAGGTGATTCGGAGAAGGATCTTGGTGTTTTGAATCCAATTATATGGAGGGTAAAGAAGAGGTTAGCAAGTTGACAAAAAAGGTACTAATCTAAATAAGGAAGGTGCTTATTAAAAGCACATTATCGAGTATCCCTACTTATTGTATGCCACTGTTTAAGGCACCTATCATTGTTATTGGTAAACTAGAAATATTGCAATGAAATTTCCTTTCAGATGCGGTGGATAGGACAAAGGAATTTCAGTTAGTTCGTTGGGAGACCATGAAATCTCCTAAGTAGTAGGAAGGGCCTGGGGCTAAGACTTGAAGGTCTTAACGAAGTACTTTGGGTAAATAATTGTGGAGACTTATAGTAGAGGAAAAATATTTATGGAAGGTGGTGGTTATGGATAAATATGGTGTAATCGAAGGGGGATGGAAAATAAAGGGGATCACAATGTCTTTGGGTGTGGTGTGTAGAAGAATATAATGAAAGGGTGGGATGCCTTATTTGATAACATTGTTTTTAAGGCTAGGGATCGGAGTAGAGTTAGATTTTGCGGGGAAAATTGGTGTGGAGGAATGGTTCTTACAGATGAATTTTTTGTGTTGTATAGAGTCTCTTGCCAGAGGGAATCATCCGTTTAGCAATTAGGGGACACAAGGAGATGGGAGTTTTTGAGATATGAAGTTTAGGAGGTAATTCCAGGATTCAAAGGTGATCGAGTTTCAAAGATTCCAAATTTACTCCAAAAGCAAGGGGAGCCAATTGAAAATGTGATCCCTTGAGTTGGGATCTCAGGTATAACATCTCGTTATTAGACCTTAGCTAAATCCTTTTATGAGAAGCTAGAAGATACTGGTTAGGATAGAGTTTAGTTTTACACATACTTCGGTCTAGATTCCTAAGATGTCGAGGAAGGTGTGTCGCTTCGCGTGGCTAGCTATTAGAGGGGTAATTTTGACGGTGGATAAGCATGAGTTGGTGTTGGGTAATGCAACATTCTACCTGTTGCAAGGCCCGTGTCACTCATGGACAAACATGGAGCATACTTGATGAGTTTGGTTAAGAAATCAAATTGTGCTCCTAAAATAAGAGGCAAACCACAACAAAAATTATTGTGGATTAAGCACCAAAATTTGTCAAAAGCTACGTTTTTCAAAACTCGTAAGTTTTCAACATACCCTTCAAATATCCTTTAGTCCAAACCCAAAAGAACCCCACTCTTACCCTCTTCAAGGAGATCTAGTCAAGGTCTCTGTTGAGCCAAAAGAAAGTTCAAGGTCAACATCCAACTTTGTTCTTTTTTCTTTAACGTATTTCTGTATTCAGTGAGCTCATACCAAGCATAGTATGATAGAAATTCGTCAAATATCAACTAATTAAATCATATCATTCAAAATGAAATACATATAATCCTATACATTGCAGACATAATTAAGAAACTAAACATTATCCTCGAACCTCTCCTCACTACCCGCTTAAGATTTTGGATGAGATAGTCATATAAATTATAACTATACTATATGAATATTACTAAAAATTGATTGGGAACCCAAACTCATTTCCAATAAATAAAAAACATTGAACAAAAATAGTATAGTAATAGGTTGTTACTATAAGTGAAATTGCATACCATATGATTTTGAACCGGCGTAATTGGAACTGACTCTTTGCTGGAAAGTTCGAATTGCAGCACCGCATAAATGAGAAACCATGATCTGTTTGACAACATGTGTGCTTTGTCGAAGATTCTAGATACTGAATACAAATTCCTTACATTGTTGGTTCTATCAAACTCCATAGTAATTTCCATACCAAAGATTAATAGTTATTTAAGGTGTATGTACCCTATGAGGAGTCAATATAAATTAGTAGGTTTCAATATAGTAATGAACATTGAATGAAAAAATTAAAAAGAATAAGACCATGCAATCAATGGTTGAATACTTTCTGTGTCCAACAATTGTTGTCCGCTATTGACTTGACATAAGGATTAAGAAGGACAAAGTGAAGGTTAATTTTACCAAATCACCCTTATTAAATAAAGTCATGTAAATATCAAAAATTGAATAGTATTGCTATGACAAGAGCCTAGAACTCGATGTGGCCGGCACTCTAGATCCATTGTTGGTCCACAAGCAAATCCTCATCTTGGCTGACTACAAGCGGATGACTAACTCAAGCATACGTAAGCATCAAACTGAAAGAAATCCTTGATCAATAGTTTATTGAAAATCAAAACTCTCTGGATATACTGAGTAGGAAACATATATTTTAAATAAAAGTTCTAAAACTAAAAGACTCTCTAAAACTATATATCTATAAGCCTCTATTGTATAAAGATGTCTGTCAGGACAAGACCAAATATACCTCAAAAAGCTACCAGTAACAACTCATAAAAACTAAAGTCCTCTGAAAGGTAAGACGTCTCACTCAAAAGCTGACGAGCGGATGAAGTGATCTCAACAAAACTCCCGTTGAGGATCCTAGTACCTGAATCTGCATCATAGAAAGATGTAGGTCAAATGACATCAGTACATTGAATATACGAGTGTTTAGTATAGCTGAATAATAAATAACTGAACTGATAGTCTGAAGGTAACTCAACTGAAATATAGTATAAATCATGATGAAAAATCATTTAAACTCTTACTGTAAGGATGCAATAATAGCAAATACTGAACTGAAATATATAAATAAAAATATACTTTACTTTACTTTACTTGGAGTTTCTCTAACCGAGAACTGTCCTTGTCCGGGTATATAACAATCTCAACTCATGGATCCATCTAATAGGGCTTCTCATAGACAGTGAGGAGTCGCCCGAAAGCCGGTACAATCCTATCCCACGTTGGCTACTGAATATATATATATATATATATATATATATATATATATATATATAACTCAATGCTCAATCAATTTAGTTAGTAAGAATTTAATCTAGGGTTATACCCTTAGCTTCAAGAATTCTTGATATGAATTATATTATTGATTCTAAGTTCTAGATCATTGATCATGAGAAGTTATATATATTATTATACATTGAGATACTTGAGTTGTTGTTCATTTTTATATTCCACATGAACCCTAAATTTTGAGTTTTGATTGAGAGTCCTTTCGACAAACATCTTTTATCATAAATTGATTTCGAGGAGTTAAAAGTGAGTTGAAGAGTAAACTTTAAAGCATAATATTTGAGTTAAAGTTAAGGGAAGTATATGATTCCCAAATATTTTATTTTTACATGAAGAAATAGAGTATTATTTTGAGAAAACTAAAAGAGTTTTAAGAAAGATTGAGTACAGAGTAGTTACCTCTTAAAGAGGCCCTTTTTGAGTAATTATCTCAACCCATAGAGAGTAGAAGAAGAACTTTATTGGAATACTTGAAACCCTAGCTTGAAGAAGAAAGATGAAGAAAACCTTTCTTAAGATTGTTGAATTAGTTTCTTGAAAACCCTATGGCCAACAATTAAGGTTCATATTAATGATTAATAATTGTATGACGGAATCTGAGTTGAGAAAATTAAATTCTAGTAGAAGGATTATCTTAAAGAAGAATCGTGATTTTTTTTGAGTGAATCCTTCTTAGAAGTCTTAGAGCACATTTGGACTGACTTAAAAAAAGTAGCTTTTAAGTCAAACATAAAAAGTAGGGGGAGACCTACTTTTGGTTTTTAACTTATTTTATGTCATTTTAACTATTTTTAACCTTGCCAAACACTTTCTAACTTATTTTAAGTCATTTTTGACTTATTTTAAGTTCTTTTTATATTTTCCAATCAATTTCAAAAAGCAAAAACAGACTTAAAAGTAGGTTTGACCAACTTTTAAGCCTATCTAAACACCCTCATATGCTTTGATTTTCCTTTGGGTTTTGTCTTAGGGGTTGAGAGAGAAAAGAACGTGCGATTAAGAGATGAAAATCTGATTGTTTTGGCCTTTTTATGAGTCAAGAAATTCGTTTAGGGTTTTTCTAGGATAAAAAGACAAAAACGACCCGTTTTAGTATTTTTCCCGCCGGCTAAATCGTTACTACATTGTATCAAGTTAGTAAAATGATCATAACTATTTACTCGAAACTTGAATAGATGCAAATTTTGTGCATTGGAAAGAAGATTCAAATACATTTGTTTTATAGGTAATGAGCCACCTAATTCATTATATGTTGTAAGATATGATCGTTTGAAGTTGACCTAACTAGAATTTTATATCAAAACTTAATCGGTAAGGAAACTTTCAACTCAACTTTGTGCTAGGGGATTCTAGTGACCTTAATTCATATCCAAATTTATTCTCACACTAAAGAATTAACCTTCACTCCTAAGAACAATTTGAGAATCACCTGATACAACCTTATACAATAATTAAGAATGGTTCGGGTCGTAGCTTAGAAATTTTCGGGGTGTCACAAATATTTAATATCAAAGATAAAATAGACATAAAATCGTAAATTGTTCATTGATTTTATAAACTGAAAAAATATTGTTAGAAATCCTAAAATAGTATAGTGGAGAAATAAAGAGGGATAGAGGGAGTAGAATTTTCTGCCATTCAATTATAGTTTTTTAAAATCTTGATGATATCATATTAAGCTTTTAATTAATTTAATCATTTGCTTTAATTTTGATTCTATTTGCTTGTAATATTCAGAAATTTACATAATTTTTAGTCATTGATTGTTGAATTACTTATGTAAAAAAGGGATATATTAGAGTGGGGAGACGGGGTAGGTAGAAGCAGTGTTTGAAGAATGAAACAAATCGTGCAAGGTTGCTGTGATATAACAAGTAAGCAACAACGTTCTCGTAGTATCAATTAGAACAAACTCGCAACTATATGAAGAGACGAGAAGTATATATTTTAATTAATTAATTGTTTAACATGATGTGTCATATATTGCAAAAAAGAAATATGATTTACTAGGAAAAGTTTATGGACAAAAAATGTTATATCAATGTGTATGTTCCAAAAACAAAAGACAAGTTGGTATCAAAAAATAATAGGACCCACAAAAATACTTACTTTTTAAAAAAAATTAATGATAAATTACCTTACTACAGATCCTTTTTTAATCATATTTTCTAATTTTCCCTACCATTCTAAGAAATTACAAATATCTCTTTTTTTTTCTCTCATTCTCTTCATTCTGGATACATTACTTTCAACTTCCAAATACACGTTTCTCTTCCTATTTTCACACCCTCAATCTCAGCAGTTACCTCTGGAGTCTGGCAAGAAAATGCAAATCCTTTGTTATTAATAGGATTCCATTAATTATAAATTAACTATAAAAAATGTATTATACTTGCTTCACATCATATGGCATTCTACCACATCAACTTCAATCTCTTCTGGAACTCAAGAAGCGAAAGACGCACTTCTATCCGGCCTCCGTGCTTCCATTGCTACTCATCCATTGAATGTTGTCAGTCATCATGAGTTTACTGACAATTAGTGTCTTCTATCGGATAGTCATATACCCACTGATATTTCAGGAAAAGAATTTGTTTAGCATGATGATACAAAGACCCCTATTCCACGATAAAGGATGTCATCAAAGATTTTTCAATCTCCATATTTGACTAATTTTGTCTCTAGTGAGATAGGCAAAGAGAAAATGGATTCTTATATTCGTCAGAATTTTTCATTTGAAGGATTTGGGATTCGTTATCAACCTCCGACAAATTTAATGGATAGATATTGTCAGTTGATTGATAAAGGCCTCCTCTGAACATATGCCAACAAGTAAATTTTATACTAATATTTTCAAATAGGATTAGATCATTATATATTTAAGTTGAATTGACTAGTAATAATCATTCAGGAAACCAAAGGAGGATCATTACAGAGCAGAATTCTCTTTTTTGAGGGTTTAGAAGATGGGCTTTGTCGTAGTATTTCCTAAGGATAAAAATCCACTTTAGCCTTTAAAACTCAAAACATACCAAAATTCTCAACTTTAAACTCAAAGTTCGAAACAAATTTTCTAAACTCAATCATAAAAGACTCGAGATCGATATCGGGAGGGGAAATTGATAAATTCATGAAATTTTCCAATAATGACCAACCGGGTCATTACATTATCCACCACTAAAAACCATGTTCGTCATCAAATATAAAGTAAGACAAAGTACTTGAAGCTTCAAAAAACTGAGGATATTTGGCACGTATATCTTACTCCGTCTCCCAAGTCGCCTCACCTACTGAATGGTGCTTCCATTACACCTTCACTGAAGCAATCTCCTTGGTCCTAAGCTTTTGGACCTTCCTATCTAAAATGGCTATAGGATCCTCCTTGAAAGATAACTATAGACCCCAATCAATTAAATTAAGAAAAAGTACATGGGACTCATTCGGGTCGTACTTCTGAATCATTAAGATATGGAACACAGGGTGCACAATTGACAAACTAGGTGGCAAGGCGAGTTTATAGGCCACCTCTCCCACCGACTCAAAATCTCAAAGAGTCCAATGAATGTAAGGCAAGCTTGGCCTTCTTTCCAAACCTCATCACACCCTTCATAGGTGATACTCGGATCCAAACATGATGTCACAGCCCAAACTACACCCTAGACGTTACATGGCGTATAGGACCCCAAGAGGCCCTACACAGGCCACTTAGCATACATAAACAAGATAATAGAATCTAACAAGTTTAAATTACTATTTATATCATAAAAGAGTTTGTCAAAAACGAAGTGGAATTTAACCATAGTCTCAAAGCCATCTATTACATCAAGACTGATTGGACATAACCCATACATCACATACAATCTCTAAATGAAGTATAGACTATAAGCAATAAAGGGTCGGTCCTCGGAACATGAGGACTCACCAATCTTTAATATCTACTAAGTGATACCTAGCCACGAAGATGCGAAATAAGAATGTCGGACCCTACATTAGTTAAACAATGTGCAAGAGTATGTGTTAGTACAAATATGTACCAAGTATGATAGCAATGCATAAAAGTTATGAAATCATGCTAAAAGGACATTTTCTTTATATGCAAAGACCAAGTCAAAATATAAGATATGAGGGTTGGAAAACATAAATCGTAATCATGGTCAATGCAAGTTAAATCATCTTTAAAATACATGTTAGATACTTTAAAGGTAACATTAATTCATCATTATTGTGGGAAGTAGCCTCAACCGGCATAGAGACTATGTGAGCTATAACATGGAATCCGGTGTGCTCCTCTCACATCAAAAAGAGAGTGTCTTACTTGTCAAGGAAGGACCATGAACTTCTATCTGACGTGGATCCACTATCTAATATCTATCTTACGATCATCATCCTATGGGGCCACATAAGTATGGGATAAGGAGATTGCTACTAGAACCCACCTCTAGCTACGGGAGAGCTTCCATCTCAATATCCTCTCGGTGCTAAGC